>VZTI01003602.1:212511-258292 GCA_013397865.1 Struthidea cinerea
GGGGGAGCCCGCGGCACCGCGGGGAGCCCGGCCCGCCGCCCCCGCCGCAGCCGCGCAGGGGCAGCGCCGCGCCGCCCGGCTTTGTGCCGCGCTCGGTTGCGCTGCCCGAGCCTACTCAACATCCATCTTGGAGGGCTGGATCCTACCCCAAAGCCGGGACGGGGGAATGCGGGGGCCCGGGGGACGCGGCGCTCCCACTCTGCTTTTTCACGAAGCCGCTGCTCGAAGCGGTCGGGGCTGCGGGAATGCTGCGGTACATCCCAACAGCGATGGAGGCGGGAGAGACCGTCAAGGATGCGTGAGAAATGGGATTTATTAAACCCTCCTGCAATTCAGCAAACGGGTCTCGAAGCTGCATATTCAGCCTCTCACCTTCTCCCTCATCACGTTTTGGTCAGAGGCAGCTTTCAGGTTTGGGAGCCGAGAGACGATTTTCTTACTGTTACCTGAGAACTGCAATGAAAAGACGAAAACTATCCTTTGCCATTTAAACACAAACCCATCTCTTTTTGTTTCCTTTCTGGCACGTCAGTCATAAAAACATCAAGTGCTACATAAGTATTAAACAAATAATTACCTATAGCAGCTGGTGGGTAATTCACAGAAGGTAATCATTCCTGCCCTACTATTGCAACAGATTTGAGGAGCAAAAATTAAATAAACCTTCTTTTTTTTTTCCTCCTTGCAAGACAGCTGAGCAAATCTGACAGCAAAGCCTCAGTGGAGGGATGCAAATTGTCATATTCTGTAGGGTGACGTGTAGGGTGACAAACAGCTCCGCTCTGTGAAGACACACTCCCCAAACGAGCTCATGTCTTCAGGGACACGTAGCTGTCCAGACCTCTGCTAATTGCCATTAGTTACTGCCACTTCCCTCCCACTCTGTCAACTCACAGAGCAGCAGGGTCCAGCCAGCCAGCAACATTCTGTCCGAGGGTCTGCTCAGAAATATAAGTTCACCAAAAGAAACCCAGAATTAAGAAAAAGAGCCCCATGGGAGCCCCTATCCAGTTATCCTTCTGTTTTCACGTCCCTATTTTTATGTATTGAACAACTCTATTCATCGTTTTCAAATAGGTTTCAAGGGTAGGAGTTCAGGGAAGGGAGGAAAGACAAGTTTAGGATTAATTTAAGCATGTTTAAGGAGAACCAAAAAATACCTGGTATTTGCACACAGCACCTCGACTTCTCCCTTCCTACAGGATCGTTTGCTTCCAACTGCAACACACCAATTAAAAAATCTCAGCAAACTACACGTGCTCCTCTTCTGATGCAGAAGACGCAGAGATCCAATCATCCAAAAATGGGAGAAGCTGACTAAATAGGAAAGCCAAAATTAGTGAAGAAAACCTGGTACATTCTGACGAGCTTCCCCTGAAGCCTTTGGAGCGTGCGGGAGCCAGCAGGGAGGGATGTGCTCAGGTGAAGGCAGCAGCTACCTCCAGGTACTATTCATGGCACAACAGTGTTTTGTAGAGCCTGCGAAAATGGCTGGCTCGGGTTTGAGGTCATTAGAGGTAAAATATTGCTGCCCAGCCAAAGAGCTCTGGAGACTGTGCGTCTCACACAGGCAAACCGATTATTTTTAACCCAAGGACAGTTTTAGTGCTATTGTTCTTAGGGTGCATCACTGTCCGTGATTCCGGGGGAAGCAATGTGACATCCCTGGGATATTATTTGCAGGGGTGTGTGAACACCAGCTCCTCTGCACAGATAACTCTTTTTTTGGATGCCTGCAGTTCCACCTCTATCGCCACCGTAAATCTGTGTCGTGATTTAAAGCCCAGCACAGAGCGACTCCCAGCCAGAGGTACAGTTAAAGCACTCCCACAACAAGATTCGCCTCTCCCAAAATTTATAAGGTACAAAAACATTAAATGCTGATACAGGAAGCGGATTTGGGATTTAGATGCTGAAAGCTACGGGAATGTCTGGAAGGTACTGGGGCAGCCTCCTAAATGGAAACCAAATAATGAAAGCCAAACATGGAAAATTCTCCCGTGTAGGTGATTCCTTTGAAATCCATTAAACAGTAGCTGGGACAGTCCCAGCTCCTATCCCAGCTCCCATCCCAGCTCCCAGAAAATTGGTGTTGAAATACTCCCCCCTGGAACCAGAGATGATTTACAATCATTTACAGGAACAGGTTGCAGGCATGGTCATGTACAACACCCAGGGCAGGAAGTCCTCGACTGTAAAATGCTGTTCCTTATGTCTTTGGGGCAAAACTGAGAAACTAAAGGGGCACAAGAGCAGCAAAACTCTAAATGATTTCTCTCTGGGCACTCACCTTCTCCTCCCACGCTCTCAGAGGCTTCCAGGGAACTGAGTAACTAAATCACTCATTCACATGCAGTCTCAACCTCTGTCTACAGCTGTGGACCACTTCCTTGGGCGCTGAAACTGCTTTGATTCCAGTGAGTAAATAAATATCCCAAATTTGGAACATCACTAATTGGTTCCCAAGGAGGGCTGTAAACTGTCTGGGTAAAAACTGCACTCCTCACAGCTTCCCCACATTGGGAGACCCTGTTAGGGCGGATGGATAGGTGCTACCGGGAAACAAGATGTGTGTTACGTATGATGGAGAAAAAGGGCAGGAAATGTTTAATAAGTTATCCAGCGAAAAAAATTCTGAATAATAAATCTTTCTGAAACAAAAATGGAAATGGGCAATTGGATATTCTAGGAGGGGAGAAAGAAGGATAATTCATCATATAAATAATTCATTGCAAGTTTTAGCAGCCGGCGCTGCTGTGCATTTGGTATGGAAGACAGATGACACCGTGAGTGCTTGCGTGTGTGCTTAATTTTGTGTATATGTAATTTTTTTGCCCAATTATATCGTTCTCATTGTGGTGCAGATCTGAAGATTTGTAATCAGTAGTCCATTGATAAGCATTTGTTACTAGGGAGAGGCTATTGCTATTTTTGAACATCAGAAAGTGAGGTGCTAAGCCAGCCTTACCAATCGATGCTGCCTGATAACCCAGGCTATGATGGGTTTTAGTTATGCAGCCTCATGCAGAGCTCACTCTCCCAGAAGAAGGATGGGCGGGACAGCAGGGGCCTCCAGAGGCACCTTGGAAGCATCTGGCTTGAGAGCTGCCACTGCCTTCCCCAGAAGAGCCACACATGGGTGCCCAGGTGGAACCCGAGCAGCGACAGCGCACAGGAAGGGATAAAACCAAATGCCGTGAGCATGGAGATCATGCCCCTACTTTCAAGCAGGAATGCTGATGTTGCCTACAGGTTTTGTCTGAGGAAGAGGGTTTTTTTCTGCCCTTTAGGGAGCAGGTGGGTGCTGCTTGAAGCAGTGACCTGTGACAGAGGTGACGGCCTTGTGGGGCCGGGCAGGGCACGGGCCTGAGCCAACACCTTCCCCCATGTGCTGCTGCTCCATGAGCACAGCCGGGCAGGCAGGCGGGGAGCACCATGCCCAACACCCATGGCTGGCTCTCTGCTAGCCCCAGCCCCGGTTTCTTTTCCTAATAAGAGGCATTTTCCTTCCCCTGTCCTGAGGGAAATCAAAAGCACGTGCAGGGGTTGGCGCGCCGCTCGCGACTGAAGCCAGCGTTTGTCCTGCGTCCCCTGGAAGTGCTGGCGGGAGCAGGATAAAACGAGGCACCTCAGCAGCACAGCGCTGTTAATGCGACTCCACAACACCTCCAGGCTTCACCCAGACATGGTGCAAGCTGATGCATAGCCACTGACCCCAAGAAATTACACATCTGGGCTGCCCCCAACTCATTACTTGCCTATTTTATCCAATTATGTTTTATTTATTAAGCTACTCTTTGACTCTCCTGGCGTTCACTGCTTTACACCTTCAGTGCATTTTTTTTAATCCTACTGTTTTATGAACTGATTAACAAGACTTACTGTTCCAACAGCACAAAAATACAACACAAATCTAAAATACGGTCCAACTGAGTCCAGCATCCAGCACTGTCATTTTCCATGTCACCATTGGAACACACCTGCTGTGAGACACTACTGCAGCACTTCTTTTATTTTGCCAAATTCAATATAATATTCTAAAACCAGTTTGAAGATGAACAATTTCACTCTAAAATCCCAAATATGAATACAAAAAATAACGACAAGCAGAGCTTTCATGCTCCAAGCGTTATTTCTTAATCGTTACTTCATTCTACTGAGAAAGAAAAATGGCGCTGCTTTGCATAATTTAAATAATCTAATCTACTTTCCAGATAAAATTGTTAACAAACCATTGATTTAATCTCAAGTGCCCAACAGACCCCGTAAACTCTGATGCAAAATATCTATTCTTTTAATTAAAACAAATGAATTTAATAAAGATGAATGGTATGGTAATTAGGCATAATATTAAGCATAGGCTACTTTGATCTAGAACACACACCCTTTAATTCTTGGTAGAAGGTGTTCCCACAGACACAGCCCAGATCCGAGTTCTTGTTATATTCCTGTCTTCAAAGAATAATTGTTTCAGACATGTCACTGCAAAGTGTTGATTTAAGTCACAATGTTCCCACCACAATTTACACACTCACACAATGGAGCAACAGGAATCAGCTGTTCAAAAATGGCACTTGAAACTAAATGCTAAATTTTTAAATGGTTTTTTTTTGCATTTAATGCTTCACGTGCCCTTACCTTCAGCTCTGCACACATGTGGGCAAATAGGACATTCTGCTCCTCATAAATCCTCAGTGCAAAAGCAGTAATTGCAATTTTTAGGGCCAATTTGAGGACTCCGTAAGTGGTTGCCTATGAAACACAAAACACTGCAAAACCTAGAAGACTGGAATGGGTTTGAAGAACTGATTTTGGGTTTATGTGATGGCACCTGATCGAGAAGGATTTACCTTTACACAGGAAAGACAAGGGGAGCCTGTAATCTCCTAATTCCTTCCAGACCACTGCGAAATCCACGGCATCAACCTCCTCTACTTCTCCTTCCTCCCTCAAAGTGAGGACCAGCTTTTGATATCCACAGCTCCCACTTCAAGACCGATACTGACACCCTTCTGGTTAACCAATGGCACCCAGGATTCCCAGGAAATTGGAATATGCAATTTACTGAATAGACAGAAAACACCAAGAGAAAAAGAGCAGAAGAGAAATTATCAATATTGACCAGTGATACCATTGCTGGGAGAGCCTGAAACACAGCGCAGCTAAGATTTGATTCTCTGTCATTACTGACAGGGAGCAATGAGGGAACAAACCTTTCTCCTCTGGGGAGCCCCAGGTTCCAACTTTGGCAGTTTTCAAGGTCTGCACTACAGGCTGTAACAACACAAAGAGAGGTTCAGTTAAGCATGGTGCCACATCTGGCTACTGCAGAACCACAACCAGCACTCAAAGCACACATCCAGCTCTGTTAAGGCACATATGCTCCTTTTTTCCTACCCAAGTACGTCCAGCAGCTCTCAGCAATTAGCAGGGATGTTTTGTGTGCTGGCATTTGCACACACACCGTGGAGGAGAGCTCCAGGCAATGACAGAGTAGGATGGCCAGCTACAGAATGGTTCTTCTAAAGGCATCACCGAAGGCAAGCTCATCCTATATGATTTAGAATAAAAGCTCATCTGACTGGCTTTTGTCTCACAAAGCGAGAAATCCCATGGCATTAGGCAGGAGGCCCTGCTTCGTGCTGGCTGAAATTAAAGGCTGTTCGGTATGAACACCGTTTTTGGTTGGTTGGTGGAGCTCGAAATAAATCTGATAGCAAGTGAGTCAAACTGAGCTTTACCTTACCCCCAGGATGTCCCCAGTGCCACCAGGATGGGTGGCAGGGAACAGAGGTGTGCTGCAAGGACTTGTCTGCCTCATCAGGAGGTGAAGAGTGGTATCCCTTTGCTCTGTTTTCCATGCAGAATGTGCCTTGCTGCCACCTCGGGCTGCGCGCGGAGCGGGGGCCGGAGCTCACCGGTGCCTGTACCACCCATGTTGAAGATAAGCACCACGTCCTCGTAGCCAGAGTGTTTACACTGCTCTCTGATGTATTGCTGGAGCAGTTTGATTACACGAATAACAAATGTGCTTCTAAAAACGTATTTTTAAAAGCTTCTGAAGCACAAGTGTGAGAGGCGATGCGCACACCAAAATCAGCGTGGCAGTGATGTGTCGCTGGACCTCTGAATTCATGGATTGCACCTTTCAGAAAACTTTGCAGACTAAGACATGCTTAATTCTGCTTTCTTTGCCACACTCCAAAGGTTTATTAGCTGTCTTTTAGGTAACTGAGTTTAAGGCTGAATACTTTTCCTTTTCACTCCCCAAATGTTTCGCTTTTTTTCCTCCTAAACCATTAAGGAAGTTTTCCACTGCTTTGATTTTACACGGATTTAGTAGCTAAGGGGTATAGTTATTATAATTAAATACGAGAAGCACACTAAGGGACAGATATATTTGAGGGAATGAGTGCTAAAGCAGTTCTGCAAAATAAAACAGTGACAAGAAAATTAAAACATCAGTGAAAGCTCCAAGCACGTCTAGCTGCAAAAACACATTTCCTTTTTCCGTATCTTTAGCGCTGAACGTTTCCTGTTACAAGCAAGTGCTCGGGAAGCCAGGCTTGCTCAGCTCACCCCTGTTACTGAAACAATCCAATAAAAACCAGGTCTATGTCCTATTTTCCCGGCTCCTGCAGCAGCCCGCTGGAACTTGATCCGTCAAACACGAGCTCCATCTGGTGGGCTTTCCCAAAAAGTCGAAGCATCCATCCAGCCCTCCCAGGGCCAAACACGGGAATCCCAGCCATAACTTGCTTCAGGGATTGATTTTGGTCCTCAGGGTCCAACCCAGAGGTACAAACAGTTCCAAGGAGAACTCGCAGGACCAACCATCCAGCATCAGCCCTTTGCAACAGCGCTGGTCTTGCTTTGGAAATTAAAGACACTGCAGTCTCCTGAAGAAAGCATCCAGCATGATGTCTGAGACATCTCTGGGGGTCCTGTTTGGCCAAAGCTCCCTGTACTGAAGGGCAAAACCTCCTGTTGGCCAGAACCATGTCTGCAGATGTTTTGGATACCCAGTGCCATCTCAGATGGCACTGGGTGACTGTTTTTAGATGGCAAAGTGAGCCAGGTGTGGCACATGGCAAGCCAGGGACAGGAGCCCCAGTCCCTCAGTACCCGCTCCAGCTACAGCACAGAGCTTCATCGGTGGGAGACAGCACAGCTCAGGAAGGACAAAGTTGCCAGGTTTGCACTCCAGGACGTTATCAGAGTTTTAAATCCTCTCTTATAAAACACGGCGTCCTGTGAAAGACATTTTGCTGTGCCTAAGTAGGACATCTCTTTCAAAGATCTATAATTGCTTCCCGTCTCAAGTGACGAGATGATAAAGCCCAATGCAGCAGATCACAAGTTAATTGTAATAAATTGCATTGGCCAGGAAACCAAAATTTAAAAACACACGAGATCGAAATGATAGAGAACACAATTATGCAAAGCTTCAAGCCCAGCATCTTATGTAACTGCAGGAATTTGTCTGTGCCTCAAGAACACGGCGTGTGGGAAAGCACGTAACCAGTTTGCCTTCGGAAGCGCTCTCTCCTGGTCGAAGCATCCCCAAACTGGGCAGGGGAGCACAATTCATATGGATACAGCCTCAGACGTGCATGTGGAGGCAACAAACCCCACTACTGTGTCTGTTTTCTCATAGCATTCATATGTTGTGAGGAGCAAAAGGCACAACAGAGACACTTCTGTTGATTTGCCATTCCCTGGTAGCCGAGCACATTCGAGCTATTCAAAGGAAGTTGTTTGCCACTCTGGAGAAGTGCAAGGGCTGCTTGTTAGAAGGTGGGCAATTAGCAGAAAAAAACGCCAGAAGAAGCTGAGTGGCTGTGTGTGGTCCCCAGGAAAACCCATGGGACAGCTTGCCTCAAGACATCAAGAAATCTGTACAGAAGAGCTGACTACCCAAGGGCCACGGAGGAATTGATGGGATACATTTATTTAATCTTTCCTGTCACTTTTACAACTCCAGCTGGAGGAACACAGGGAATCAACTGAATCAGAGAGCGTGGAAAGAGCACCCCTGAGCTAAGTGGCTGGAAATGCTTTTGGGGTGTTACTATTTCAAGGGGAGTTGTGTGCTTAAAGATAATTATTTTTCTCAGCACCAGCTTTAAGGTTTTTCATACAGGCCGATGAAATATTTTCCAGCCTCAGTTTCTTCTCCCACTCCTCCACACAGAACTGGCATTTATTGTCTGTAAACACCCCAGCCTGCTACATCTACCCCAAGGACAAGTCCCAGAAAATAAGACCATCCATTACCTGGCAATATCCCCAGTGTTGCTGAGGAAATGGGTCTTTCAGTGTTCCTTTCTAAGATTTGCCAGTGTCAGCTCAGCAAGAAGAAAAGGTAAGGAAATAGTATTTTAACATCAGGCAAAAGCCAAATAGGAAACACCCATCTTAAAAGCCACTTCTTTTCCCCATCACCATCATAATCTTTGAAAGCAGGGTAAGATGCAGTACATTTGTTTTCAAATGGCATTTCACTCCTGTTGAACCAGAAAGATGGAGCACTAAAGAGAGATGGCTTTAGCATCAGGTGCTTCCTTAATATGTCCCACTTTTCCAGAGAAAAAGAGTGGTTCCTCTGTGAAGCCATCAGGATGATGATGATGAGCATGTCCACAAAAATCCTGTTGCCAAATCAAGGGAAGACCAGCATCAAAGCACTTCAGCCTGGCATCAATAACAACATTTCAATGTATTGACTGGATCAGCTGCCAGCACATCAGCTCATTTATCATGCACTAATTCATAATGTTCTCCTGCTTTATTGATAGCTTTGCAGATTTCCTCTGGATTGGCCTGGATCTGGATTACAAATGTTCCACAATTTATGTGCTCGTTCCCTCTAGAGCCAATAAAGCTCCTTCCCAGGGCAAAGTCACATGTGAAGTTGTTCGAAGAACTTTATGACCTCCAAAGCAGAGATGAGTCTGTACAGCAGTGACTATATTTTGACACCCTTATTCAGACAAACTTCCCACTGATGAAAACAGACAGGTTGGATTCCATCTTCTGAACATGCCCTTGTTTTTACTTACACACACACAAATGTGCACGTGGTATTTACTGACACTTTGCCAGTGTGTAACACACACATCTCACATTTATGTGTTATGGCCTGCCTCCCTCCCTCAGAAAAACCCCACCAGCCTGCACCCTGCAGGAGCAGGGTTGGAGACCAAACAGGCAGCGTGGCCTTGGCTGGCTGAAGCTGGATCTCCTGGGGACAGGTCTCACCTGGCTGAGGTCCTGTTTGCCTTCTCTGATGTCCAATAAGCCCAGAGAACACACTGAGATTTCCCTGAGCTAAAAGGTTCCCCTACCTTCCACCTGTCCACCTCCAGGAAGCCAACACCACCCTTGGAACCTGCTGGCTTTGTATCAAATTTGACATTTCATAGATGGTACAAAGTCACTGGGAAGGCCAGGCAGACACATGGCCTGCACAGAGCCAGCACAGCTCCATAAATGCTGCTCCCTAGGAAACCAGGCAAAAAGCATGGACCTGCTCTGCCTGGCTCCCTTCCCCAGAGCTCCTAAAAATACTCTGTTCCCCGTAATGAAGAGTTTGTGCCTTGCAGAAGGAAACCAGCTCTGTGAGGTGAGGAAACGGCCCAGGAAGCCTTTGGGGAAGTCAGTTTTTGTACTGCACTTTCTCACTACAAAAGAGAAGTGTTTAAATTGCCAGGAATGGTTTTTCAGGCTGGTCTAAAATCACATCATTTTGGACAAATCCTTACTCTCAGCTGTGAGCACAGCTGTGCTGGGGAGGCACTGACCTCCCTCCTGCTGAAACCCCACACGCAGTCGGGTGGAGGAGGCTGAGGAGAGGAAAGGTGTCCATTGCCCATTCCCATTCCTGCGATGCTCCCAGAGATGCACCACGGGCCTTTCCACAGCCTGCAGGCAGGGAGGAGATGGTGGTTTAGCTCCAGAGGCCCCTCATCACCGAAGGAAAAGCACAAGGAGAACAACAGTGCACTTTTGTGAGCAGGACAGACTGCTTCGGAGCCCAATTAAACTCTTCCAGTGAACTGGGAGTAGTCTTATAAAAGAGTAAATAAAACCCAATGGAAACACAACTTCTCCCTCGGCAGTGGATAAACATAAAGCTGCACTGAGAAAGCAAGCAGGGAGGCAGGGAGTGGGCTCTGCCAGCCCTGGGTGAAACACATCCAACAGCTACCACAGGCAAAGCTGCTCAGCCTGGCAAGACTTTAAAAATCAGACCCTGGTGAAGTTTGAACTCCAGGCTGAAGAGAAACCTCCATTTTCTCTCATCACAACACTGTCCCCTGAGGACACTGACTCTTGCTACGTGGCCAGGTTAAAAGTTTCAGCCATCTTGCTAGATTTCTCCCCTAGAGGGAAGAACACATGTATGGATATATATTTAGCTCTTACACTCAAACCTTCGTAAGTGAACACTTGTTTTCCAGGTGTATAATGGAAATAGAAACATGCAAGTACACACAGGAGCACAGACTGTGCACAAACATCATCACCTGCACGTGCAGGCCCTAGACCACCTGGAAGAGCCTGAGTTTTCCACACACGTTTTTCCTACAGAGCAAGGAAAAGCTGAGCAGTTTAGGAAAGCCAGACTTGGTCTGGGCTCTGCAGAGCCCTGTCTCTGGGGACTTCAGAGGCAGAATGTCTGCAGAATTTCAGGGACTAGTATGGCAAAGTTTAAAGTAGCCTGAAGAATTGAATGGGGATTTAGATGCCTGCAACTGAAATGTAATATTTTTGAGAACAGTTGACTGAGATGAATGGCATCTGCTCAGTAGTCTTGACACATCCTGCCAGTGTCACACCCTCCTAGCACACACAGATCGAGGTGCAATGCCTGCATCGTTTTCTTCTCAGAACAAGAAAGGCTGACGGTCTTCATAAGATGAAGCTGTTCCAAACCAAAATGAAACACTGCTCATAAACAGTAGTGGTGTTTACATACAGACACTAAACAAATTTGGGCAGAATAGGCTGAATGAATATGAACAAACAAGGAACTCATAAGGGATATTCCTTCCTTATTAATATCCTCCCCCTCCCTGGTACTACTCAGGTTTTTTGTTTGCATTTCCCACATCTCTTATCTGTGCTTTCAGATACAGAAAGCCACACTGCATGCCATAGCTTGAATGTTTGCATTCATCAAAGTGAAAATGCCTATTAATAAGAATTCAATTATTTGGAAAAAGTTTCCTGGCAGTACAGCACCACCTTTCTAAGTTCTCTTCCAATGGGAATTGTACTTTCTGCAAACCTTGCTTGACTCAAAAAAAGAAAAAAAACACAGAAACCAAAACAACCAATGCTGTGACTCCAAAGTGAAGGGCTGCAAAGAAATGAGCATGAAAAGCAGAGCCTGTCACAAGCATCTGTGGAACAGCAAGAAGTTATGGCCAGCTTGTGACAGTAGCACTAAGACTCCACATGGGAATACTATTAAATTAACAGCACATTCAGATTAATTGCTGTTTTTTTATTCTTCTGTGGATTTTGTTTTGTTCAGTTGCCTGACAGGTATCTCGCAATGCAGTGGGGTTTGATTCGGTGGGGAGGTTTTCTGGTTTTGCAGCTCTTTCTTAGCTGTGTTTCCAAGTCCTGTGTTATTAATTTATCACCCAGGAACAGAAAAGAAGCTCCAGTGCTCTGACCCAACCACACCCAAATCCTCAGGGAAGTCAGATGTCTCTTCAGAAGTCATGGGCAGTGAGATAACAACATCACACACACGCTTTGAATTTTAATTAGCACTATTAAGGATTAGGAACAATCCCTGTGAGCAACCAATTTTGCTGGCATTACTAAGCCAGACTCAAGCCTGCTTTTAGTTAACTGTAATGCAATATTCATGCCTCAAACCTGATTTTAGCGAGTTCCCTTCCCTTCTGGAGCAAGTTCATCACTGGAGGCTCCAAGTCCCCTCTTTGGCATCCACACCCTCACTTAACTCTTGACCACAGGGGAATTTTAACAGGGAATAAACTAATCCCTCTCTTGCTACTGCCAACATAAGAGAGTATTGATAATCCAGTTCAAAAGAGCTCAGCTTTTCTCCTGTAAAGCTTTTCTTTCTAAATGAAAGTTGAAAATAAGGGGAGTCTGGCTGCCCCTCCAAAGCTGCTTTGGTGTCTGAACAGGTCACTCACACAGAAAGAATCTTCTTTCAAATATCCTGGTGCTGATGACCGTGTTTTTCTGATATCATTGCTAATCCCCTCCATTCCATAACTAGGATTGTTTCTTCTGACATTATATGTAGCAGATTCCACGCTGGGGCATGACTATAAAGGACAGGCTGCAAATTTGGCACTGAGGAGAAAGAGGGAAAAAGAATAGGAATTGCAAAAAGACCAGCTCTTACTTCAACCTTCAGAAAAGTGCAGTTTTTCCTAACTTTTAGCATAGGGAAACAACCAGGCTGGTGTTTTGTGCCTAACCTTAAGTAAGAGTTTTAAGTGACTGCAATATTCAGTCAAAGAAGGAGCTGGTTTGGTGACTAACTCACAAGAATCTCTGCATGTGCCAGCCCTGCAGGGTAATGCCGTTGTCTTAAATGGATTAACGTGGGATTAACGTGACCAACAGCTGACACACAGGATGCCTGAACACAGGAAGGCACAACATGAAAACTTCCTCCAAGAAAATTAAAACATCACCCTCTCTTCTCCCAGCTAAACCAAGCAACTAAGTGAAAGGAACCACCCAGATGGCAAAAAGGCCAACAAAGGAGCTTCACCATTTGCCAGAGCTGTCACTTCTCTCTCAATCTGGTCATGTGCAACAAACATTAGCAGCACACATCCTGCTTTCTCTCCACGAGACTTCCCTTCTCCAAATCCTTTCCCTCGGCCATGGGAAGAGCCTCAGACTCCCCCTTGGTCTGATATCTTCCATTAGACCAAAGTTGAAATCTACAGTCTCACTTTTATGAGATCCTAACTCCTACACTGCTCAGCAGACAATGAGGAACCCACCAGGCCCCCTCCCTGGCTGCCCAGCCCTGCTTTCACCACCACCAGCCCACGGCCAGCGTGGACCTTTGGCTCTCACAAGAGCAGCCCTTGGACAGGAAGCACCTGGGTGCTGCCCTTTTATAGGGCAGGTGGAAGCGGGGCTGTTGCTGCTCTAAGTGAAAACACAGCATTAACCAGCATCCTGGCTCCTGGGGGGAAAGTGTTTTATTAATCAAAAAAGTGTTTTCCACCCCGTGGTGTCCTGCAGACCTTTAAACTTGCATCTGCACAAATCAGAGAAATTCTTCTGTCATTCTCACAACAGTTAAAATACAGAACCCGTTATTAGAGTTCAGGATTAATTTCTTTTTGAAAAGAAGAGAGAGAACTTTAACCTGATTAGAATTATCCTCTCAGCTCAGCACAGGGTGCTATGGGCAAGGCAGAATTTCCAGGATACATTCCCCACCCATTATAGTGGGAAGCTGAGGTTGTTTGACCAAAAGGTTTGGTCATACACCACCTGCTTTTTCTCATTCTATTCTAGACTACGGGAAGACAGACAGGGGATGAAGACCAGAAATGCTGGGCACCCCATAAGCCTGATTACCCAGAAACTGCTGCCCTGACCGAGCAATGACTGGTAGGAGGCTGGGAGGATGATGTGAAGATAATGAAGTGCAAGTCTTTGGGTGTGGGGACCCAGAGCCAAAGGGTACAGAGCATTCTTTCACCCACAGCACTCACCATGCCTTTCTAGTTCTACTGTTTATGCAATTTATTTCATCTGAGAAGAAAACATTTTCATTGATGGTGTGTTTTTGTTATAATTAATGAGACTATATATAAAAACAAAACATTTCGCTCCACACTAAAAAAAAAAAAAAGAAAGGGATAAAAATTCCCCAAAGACCCCAAGCTTTTAAGGGAGAACTGGGAGTGTTGATAACCAGTTTTGGCACAGCTCGAGGAAGGAAAAAATCCCTGTTAAGAACACTATGGCTGATTTGAACTAAAATAACTCACCCCCTCAGAGTTGTCTGGGTCACTGCAGAAAGCGTTTCCTTTGGGGGTGTTTGAGCCTGACAATGCTAATTCAGACAGATGACAGCACCTGCACTGGGGAACATACATCATTCCAAGAAAATCAAGCGGAAAAGCAACTCACAGGCATATTATGTGCATTTTAAAAGATACAAACGCTCTACCATACAACACCAGGAATACCCCACACTTGGCGTGATTAGGATTTGTGTGAGCCAAAGTTTACCGTCTTGTGCCCACGCCTGACAAACATTAAAAGCCTGTGACTAAAAAAGATAGCCCTGCAAACACCATTTTCTCCCTGTGAATAGCTCGCGTTCAATCGTCCTTTTGGGCCAGCTAATGCTGTCAGATAATGAGTTAAGCACCACAAATGGCCGGCGCAAACCTTCGCGGATGGTTGGGGAAAACAGTGGAAGTGAATGAAGCGGGGTGGCTGCCCCCACACCGAGCACACAGAGCTCGTCTGTTCGGGGGATTCCCGGCGGCTTTGAGCGCGGGGTGCTCTGCCCGCAGCGCTGGTCACCTGCTGGGAGCTCCCATTGAATGAGGTTACATTCTAATTGGATTTTCCGAAGGCAGTGCATTAGCATTTTCCATGATCTCACCCTTATTAGCCAAATCACTGATCAGGAGGAGCGCGGGTATATTGTGTGCCGGTTACATTATCTGCTGCCGCAGTGTCTGTAAGCCGGCTCCAAATTCATGAAGAGATAAAAACTCCCCTCTCTCTAGCAGAGACTCGGGAGTCTATTGTGGAGCTAAGGTTGCAGTCAAACTCTAATTTTCAATAGTTCCCCAAAAAGCAGCTTCCCTCCAGAGGCTGCCTCGCTCAGTGCTTTGCTCCTGCTCTTCCTGAGTCCATACTACAAGTTAGGAATGTCAGTTCTTTCATTCCTGTTGGCAGAAGCAGCATCGCTCTACAATGTAAAAGCAGAAAAATCCTTTCCCATGGACTGTTCCCCATTGAGTCCAAAATCAAATGCTGGACATGTTTAATCCTGTAAGGTTATTATTTCAATGCACAGGCCTCTGTATAAGGAAAGGAATGGAAATACCTGCTCAAAAAGCAGAAATGACACATGCCGGAAGTCCTGTAGCCGATGACTCTTCTTTGCACAGCTCAAAAAACTGTTTGTGTGAGAACTTAAATCCACATTAAATACTCCTGAGCCACCAGGTAAGCAGGCAGGACATCTCACGTCCTGTGAAAATCTGTTTCTTCTTTCAGGTGGGATCCCAGCAGGTCTGGGTACCTATTTCTCAACAGCAGCCTTCTTAAAAGCCTGAAAGGAAGAGACAACCTTGCAACTAGATTATGAAGTAATGCTTGCTGGACACTCATCCACCAAAATTTTCTGAAAAAATTTAATTGTCTGAATACAATTTCACTTAAAAAGCCAGGTTTTATTCTTGGGTTAGAGGTTACATGACAATGTTCAGATTCATCACAAGAATCATTTGGAAATATAAAGCCATATTCACTGAGAAGTTAAACCCATTAAATATTTCTACTAAAATTCTTTCAATACAAATAAGTACACACAGAAAAAACCCCCTGTGATCATGTTTTACATAAAATTCTAGAGCCGAAACAAAAGGAGATCTGACCTGGACTCAAAAAGGGAAAGTGGGCACCTTTCACCTGGCCTGGTATTGGTGGTACCCTGATTACAATTACACAAATGTGCTTAAACAGTGAAGCAGACTTCCCTTTTACCAACCAAGAAGGAGAGGACAGAATTCAAGGTGATATATCAACAAGTCATTCCCTGGAATCAAATGAAAACCCCCATACTTCCCAAAAAACAACAACAACAAAAAAATCACACGACTATTGGGCTTGTAAGCTCTTGAATTCAAACCAGGTGTGACAGCCTGAATCCCCAGCAAGAGCTGCATCTTTTCTCATCAGGCTTTTAAAGAGATTCTCATAAGGCAGCACAAACAGCATCTTCAGAACAAAGGGCAGTAACGCTTCCCAGCAGAGTTTAACTGGATCCTGAGGATCACCAGCCTGCATGATCTGCTTTTCTATTGTCCTCGCAGGGATTTCACCAGACATAAATCACATGCACTGAAGAGATAAGGAGCTAGGGGCAAAAAAAAACCCAGAAGAAAACAGAATAGTGGAGCTGCAAGACTCCCTTGCAGCCTTTGGTTTACGCTTCTCCAGGCCGGAGGCTGTCAGCGATGGGCTCCCTTCTCCGGGGAGCAATCTGCAAAAGCAAATCAATAGGAATTACTGTGACATTGAGAAATACAACTCACTTATGAGTAATTTTCCTCTATGTTGTAACACTTTCACACACACACCCCCCAGAGCCAACACTGTACTTCATTACAAGACTGTAATCAAACCATTACGAGTGGCAGTAGGAGTGAAGAAACAAAAGGGAGTGGGGATATCATAGAGTGCTCTAGGAGTCTCCACCTCAATTTTCCTCTAGTCCTGATCGCTGGTGCAGAGCAAACAGGAGGGTCTAATGACTTAAAGCCCCCCCATAAAACCTTTCCAGACTTCTAAAAAGATCAGCTGACATTCAGCAGTGCTCAGAGGTGTACACTGGCGTTAGGTGCACACAAGAGAGCAGCTAAATATGACAGAGGGAACAATTAGGCAGTAGTACCCATGGCTAAGCAGGTGTCTGTGGTCCAAAAATGCATTTGATCGTAAGTCACTCAAGCTAGGAAAACAAAATAAAATTGAAGAAAGGAAATATGCTATTGCTGGTGCAACACATGCTTCCCGAAGCTTCAAAAGGTCTTGGAAGTGCTGGAACACATCTCTAGTAACACAGGCACAAGTGCACTCAGTATTTCACTTGCAAGAGAAACATTAGGAAGGATGACTCCTGATCTGTTGGCTCATAGAAAGAAAATGATTAAATCCTGCAGCTGTTTAAATCACATATCCTGTTCCTCTTCCCAGGAGACTTTTCTGCCTGGTGCTCTGAAGAACTACAACACGTTCTGTGATCTTCATCTCAAGCTGACTTTTAAAAGCACTTTAACTTCACATGTTCTGGAGTCAGAAATCAGAAGTGTGCTAATGGCCTTTTTGCAGTAGCAGAAATCAAGTTGTATCAGTAAAAATGCTGAAAATAATCACATTTTCATTCCCAATGGGGATGGCAAGCTGCTAATTAAATCTGTCTTGACTACTTGGAAGCACTGATAATTTCTCATGTAATGTATGCACTGAGGACAGGCTAATACCAAAAGTGTTAAGGGTCTGGGATTTTTTTCCAGGAAAATTAAGATGTCAATTAATTGACTTTTTTTTCTGTTTTTTATTGAAGACCTCCACAAATCCATTTTTTTCAGTTTTTCATTTTTCCCCCCCTCTCCCTACAGATGTCATTATTTTCAGTGGCAAACCCCACACTTCTCCCTCCTCTTCTTCCAATTAGCTGTAATTATAACAACATTAGCTGCAAATTAGGTACCTCGGGGGCAAAAATCTGGGAAGCAGCAGAGTGTGGAAAGGACAAGGAGAGATTAAAATGGAAGTAAGTGGGCACATCCATGTGCTCATCTGGGCACCCTTAGGGCTTTGCAGGTTGAGCTCTGCTTTCCCCGAGCGTGCCAAGATGAGGAGGTGACCAGCTGCTCTCACAAGCCTCCAGAGCTGCCCCTGGAGAGGGAAGCAAAGGGCTCCATTTGGGCTTCTCCCTGTGCCTGGCATCACTGGATCCAACATAAATTCATGCACCTCGGGCTGGAGAAACCCATTAGTTGTATCTGGTGTTCTGAGGGGGCAACTAGGGTCCTTAACTGCATGTACTGGGAATCTTTCTGCCAAGGAAACAAATGCAGTAGGATTAATTCTGGAAGTGAAAAAGGCAAGACATGCCAGCAGTTGCAGCATGCAAAAGGGTTCTTGCTCCGAGTAGGCTTTTGAGCAATAAACCTTTTTTCCAGAGAATCTGGCATTAAAAATCTGGGTCCAGGGAAAATCTCCAAGATCAAGCTCTTTTTTACAACTGTCTTTTCAATTTTGCACAGTTGGGTGAGGAAGGAAGTCAACACTGCTTGCCAAGTAAAGTGACATTAAGTACATTTGCTGGAAATCTTTCTGCCTTGCTCCTCAAAAATTAAAAAAACCCAAATCAACCACAAAAACCAAACAGAAACACACAACCAAGAAGAGAAAGGTCAGAAACAGATATCAGGAGTGTGACAGAGCACAGAGAGACTTAGGAGCTAAAGTCCCTCCTAAGGCAGCATTGCTGGTCCAACAAGGCTAGGCTGGAAGAATTTAAGCACAATTTAGGACAAGGCTTCCTGCACAGCAAAGCACCTGGGGAGGGACCAGTCCAGAGCTGGGAAAGAAGAGTTATTCTCTTGAAAATACATTGCCAGTGCAGTAAGAAAATATCATCTTCCTTAATCTCTGTCTCGTATCACCTACATTTCCACTTTGCTTTTCCTTCCTTATTGGGACTGTCAAGGAAACACCTTTGCTTTTTTGGAAGACGAGCTGAACTCTGGTATGAGTTACCAGAGGTTTTAAGCAGTTTTTTGAGAGTTGAGTTCTTTTTTTCCTCTCATTTTGCCCACCCCATTCCTCTCATCTTTCCTGTATTCTGAAGAATTTATTCCCAGCTAATTAGAAAGGTTTCAAATCAAAGAATGTCAGATCCAAACCATCACACAACCACAAGAGTTCAGTGCTGGACACAACATTGCATAAGTGATCCTCTGCCAACTACCAAAACACATTTCTGGGAAATATAACAGCCTGGAGAACAAACTTTAGAAAATAGCACCAAATAGTGTTCATCAAACTTCTGTAGCAAAGTGTTGGTTTTTTTTAAAATTTAAAAAATACTTCAGAGATAATCCTGTATCTATAAAAGCAGGCAAAAAACATTGCTTAAACAAAATAGAAAGATGAACTGGGTTTCACAGAGGCAGCAGACCTTGGAAACAGCCTCCTCTGAAATGGGAACAGCTAAGGAAAGTGGTGCTAGCCAGAAGAAAAGCATAGATACGGTCACAGGAGAAGCAGAAAACATGAGATTACAGCTGGTTACAGAAGGACCTGCAGAACCCAAGTCAAATGCCAAAGTACCTGGGTGCAAACACTTTCCTCGCTCACAAGAGAGGGAGGAAAGCACAATGTAGGTGCCTCTGTACAAAACTGCAGAAAAAAATCAGTAATTCCTCCTTGGTGACACATGCCTTTGAAGTCCCAAAGACATTATAGCAAACTAGTCGGAGTTGATGTAGAGACTCTCACAGATTTCAGCCTGTAAAACAGGCTTTTTTGAATGGAATATTATAAAAAATATCAGTTTCCCAATTCATTTCACTTGTGTTCAGCTCTAAAGTTACAACCTGTGACCTGTGTTTCATAATTATTACTTAAGAAAAAATGCCCAGTGTCAAAAAAAATTTGTTAAGGGAAACTTAAGGGTTTTCCCTAGAAACATGAATCTACTGAAACAGCATTCCTAAAGGAAACTTTTTCATGCCCAAAAGTTGCTGCACTGCTGATTTGTTTTCTATAATGAAGACCTAGCTCAGCAGAGATAAGATTTATTGCTCCATTTATCATCTGCTGAGAAAATGAGGGATGAGAACTGAGAATCAGGAATGCTGTTGCACACACTGCCTCATTTAGATCCACCACTGTAATTAGCACTTGTACCAAATGGAACAAAGAAATGGGAACACCAAGAACTCTTGCTCATCACATATTCTTGGAGCTTCTATCTTGGAAACCTTTCTCAAAATACTTACAGGCAGCTTTAATATAGACAACCATATATAATATAGCCAGGCTAGTGACTTTTAACTGAGAGTGGAAGTTTGACCTCTGTGTGATCAATGGATAAATGATCAAAATCATCTTTGTTTTAGCATCCAGGATAAAAAGAGTAAGAGCCCAGAAGGTGTTAAAGCAGACATCCTGCACAGCGCTGCGATGGGACTGTTAACAAATCCTCTTTATAGGGACTGGAGCAAAAAGGGTAGGGAAAAGTCTCCAAGTGTCCTAATCCCTGTCCCATTGAGAAGGGGATGTTTGGATATTCTGGGCAATGAACAGTAATAGAAAGACAAAGCACAGATTTTTCAAGATGATTTTTTTCAGGGAGCCAGAAGTCAAGTCACATAGTCAAGCAGGGTAGAAGAAGAATTTTCTTTCTTCAGATCCCCCAAGTGCACTGCCCTGGACCACAGCTGCAGTTGGTGGCTGGGCTGGTTTCACCCCCTGTTATAAACATCCTCCCTGTATCCCCTGGTGCAGTAAATCTCTTGGAGTTTAAGCAGGAGGAATGGCACAATTAATCTCCTGTTCCGTTGTGCCATCACAGCACTACTTTCCTTGTGACCACATCAGAACCCTCCAAAGAGCTGTCATGTAATTATGGGATGCTCATCAGCCATTTTGGTGAGCTACATTCTCACCCTACCATCTCTTCTGGGCAAACCTGGATGACAGCAAATAATGGAATAGTTCCTCTGGAGCCATCTTCTTCTTCCAGATGTTACAAAACAGCTTCTGGACTCATCAGTCCCTGCCACCCCACATGGCTCCCATTGGCACCATGGGATGGCAGATTCCCACCCAGAAAAGATTCCTCGTGGTGTCCATCTTTTGAGTGGTCTGAAATAATTATTTCAGAACACCCAGGAATGATTTCTAATCCAGATACAAATATTAAATACTCCTCCCAGTTTCCAAAAAATAGTTTGTACCGACCCTTTGGCAAGTATTTGCCAACGTACAAGAAAGAATACTCTGTTCATTGGCATGGTTCTATTTACAGACCTGGCACGCTGAACTACCAGAACAGACCAGGAACAGCAATGGGCATTTTGCCTTCAAGGTGAAACAACATCCCAAAGCCTGCACTTTGTTACCAAGGACTCCTAAACGTGCCCCATGCTGGCCCCCACTTTTGGCACATCGTTAAATTCGGTCCTTGCTGGAGCAACAGAAGCTCTAAGGAGAATTCTGAGGCTGTCTTTTTTTTAGGACTATTACTAGGTGTTTAATGAGGCAAATATGTGATCCTATAATGTGTAATAGAGACATTTTATGAATTGCAACAAAGCAATAACGTAGGTGGTGTTACATCAGAAACCTCACCTGCGCTGCACACACACACACACCAACCTTGACTCTCCAAGGCAGAGCTGTCACATAAGCACTCAACAGATAGACAGGGAAGTTTACTCTACATCCCTCAAAGGCCTCCATTGGAAAAAAAAGTACATTTAATACATGCTCTGTACAGCTGTTGTCTTACCATTTGCCTTGTGCTGCACATCTGGCGGAAGCTGGTCAGGAACATACCACTGATAGTCTGGCTGCACAGAACAATAAAACATTATTGCAGCAATATGGACTTCACAGGCACTTCAAACAAAAGAAGAGCGACATGATAAAAACATAATTGTGCTGTGAAGCTTCTCATCAGCCATACAAAAGCAGTTTACAAAAAAAATCTTATATTTAGGTGTATGTTTCCACCGATCCCAGTCTTCCAGCTTGCTTGCTTTCCTATGGCATAAGGTCTAGATGATGCACCCATTAGAAAAGTTGGTGTAAAGCTTTCTAAATCCCACAGATCACAAGGAGACATTAAGAAAACCAAACCAGATTTTAAAAGGGCTAAGGAATAAAGTGCAGCAGAAGATACCAGCAGGCATCTCCCTCTACCAAAGAACCCCAGAGAAACCTGGCCCATCTGACAGGTGAAGCTGCTCCAGTTTGAATACATCTGTAACAGCTGTAAAATGCTCCAGTGTGACAGGAATTAACCATGGAATAAAGTTCTCTCTCCTCCTCCCCTTCCTCACAGGTTAGCACTGGTGTTTCTAAAACATTAGCTGTTATCAAATAACTTCCTGAAAATACCGTGGGATAGGGAAAATTCCCATCTTTCTCGTAAGAGGAAGTATTGGGAAGGCTATGCCCGTGCAGGCATAGTTTTGTCCAGGGAAATCTTGGAAGAAATAGTGCATTATAGTTTATACCACCCACTGTGGTAAATGAGTAGCAAATTACCACCAGAGAAAACAACTTTGGGACCAGCCATTTCAGCTGAAGCTGTGTTAGGCTCTCTGTCTGGAATAAGTAGTCCGTGCAAGCTTGTCAAATTCTAGGTAATTGCTGCTTCAAATTAGTTACACTGGAAAAATGATTCTTGTTTCACAGAAATTACTCTGACAAAATCATTGAGTAGTCCCAAGGGGAATCTTGCAGATTTCAATCTGCAGGGAACAAATTTCATAGACTCCTACAGAAATTTTGCCTAAATTAAGATGGCAGGATGAAGCTGTAGATACAGAAAACAGATTTAACTTTCATGTTTTGCTGTCATTCGTGCTTATACAGCAGTAATCGCTCTCATACACTGTCAGGGAAAAAAAGGAGCTGTTGTATTTTAACTTAAATTGTACCAGTCACAGGAATAATTAACTAATTCTGTGCTTGTGGGCAAACAAAATAGGCTTTGATACAAAGCTTTAAGCACAGGTAGTTTTTCACCAATGGCTCAAATTACACTCATTTTCATTGCTTTTTTGAGCTTCTGGTGAGTTTTATGTTCTCGGATCAATTCTTCTCTTTTTGTGTACCTACACCCCACAAACTCGAACGAATTTCAGGAACAAGATGTGTATTTCACATCAGACTAACCAAAATGTTTCTAGTAGAGTGTAAAAAGGAAAGAAAAAGTGCAAGACAGAAAAAAAAGAATGAAAAAGCAAAAGCACAGCCTAAACATGCAGGATTACGTATCAGGACACCCATTAAATTCTAACACCTTTCTTCATTGCTAACAAATTGCTCAGGGAGGTACCCAAAGCTCAGAGCAGCAACTCACACAGGCAAAGAATTGAAAAAAAAGGGTCAGAATGAAACTGGGAGTTACAAAGCAACCAGTCAGACTGACCCCGGTGCTCCGGCAGGAATGGCAAAGTTGTAAACCCAGTGATCCCTCATAGAATTAGAAACCCAGATGATGAAAGTTCAGGGAGAAGAGCCAAAATAATCTGGGCCAGTGTCCAAATTGCAGGGAAAAACATTCTGCAATATTCCCAACTTTGATAAATAGGCAGATAAGCACACTCCTGAAGCACAGAAATTACTTGTCTGACCACAGCTTTTCCATTGGATTTCTACAGCTTGAAAGCCTTACATGCATTTTGCAAAAATTCAGCTATAATTTCTCAAATAATGAGCATCTTTCCATATGTGACAGCTTTATAGCCAGAAACAGATATTGTGTTTTTAAAATGACATTCACCATGTTTGAATGCATTCTCACTAGATTGGAACAAGCCAGCCCACTTAGATAACCCAAAGCACTTCAAAAATATTCTTTGAAGTATTTTCCTTGGAATAAATAGCTCCCACTCACAGAACCTGCTCCAGTGCAAAGCTATTCTTCTTCATGCTGAGGAAGACAGGACCCTGTTGTGTTCCAGGAAAAAAGGCAAATTTCCCATTGTGTTAGCCACACTCAGAACTTCCACTTCTGCTGATTTGGTTTTTATTATCTTATGTTGAAGGCTCAGAGCAGATCCCTACTTCTGAAGTAGGGTAATTATACAGCTAGAAAGGGCTCTGAATGTGTATCATGGAAGTAAATTAATCTAAGAAATCAGCAAGACTCCAATCAAACAACCTTATTTTTTTAATTAACAAACAAATGTACAAGAATCACGTTTTTCTTCTTAGTGGTGTTATAGATAAAGAGTATTTGCCAAAGTAAATTTGATCTGGACCCAACAACAAAGTAGGAAAGCACAGATTCAGTTGCTGCTGAGGATGGCACTGTGATGGCAGCACGCTGTGAGAAATCAGTGTCCTTGTGCCACAGGAAATGGTGGGAACCTTACCGAGCACTGCTGCTCCTGTGCCCTGCGAGGCGCCGGATGCACCCGAGGATCTGGATAGTGAAGAACCATCCCACAACCCCCATAACTGACACATGGAGAGAGGAAGAGTGGAGCTGGGTAACTGGGCCTCTCAGGCTGTACTGGGAGCTCTTTTGTCTGTCAAGAAAACAAGAACAAGAAGAAATGCATTAGTAGCAGAACACAACCAACAGAACATTCAGGTACAAATGGGTTACAGTGCTGCTTGTTTAGCCCCCTCAGACTATTTATCATTAAAAAAATTATTTGAGAGAGCTAACTTGTGCCACACCAGACTCTTGACGCATTTTATGTGAGGAAAATACTGGTTTCAAGATATGACAAGCACATTTCTGTGTGTCTTTTATATAAAAAACAATTCTGTATTTTCATTACACACCGTAGCTTTCAAGAGTTTGAAGTGGAACTACATGGACAGTCAGTTGCATGACAAGATAAGTAAAAAATTTTAGTATAGGACCAAAGTTGATGGCCTCAGATTTGTGTCTGCCTTTTCATAGGCCCTCTGCATTCTGCATTCCAGTAGAGACAACAGGAATTTGCCTAAGGACAGAGCAAGGAGGGGTGAAAGATGATTAATATTCTGTGATTCCATGAGTCACAACTAAATAATTTGACTTAAGAAAACAAACTAATAAATATTTTATATGCTTGCTCTCATCTTTAAAATCCTCCCCAAGCTCTGTTTAATCAAGTCCTGAGGCAGGAAGAGACAAACAGGAAGATCTCCAGTGTGAACTGTGGGTGCACTGCAGGGACAGTCGAGCACAATAACGCTGACACCGGCGGGAGTGGGGGGCACTGGACGGCACCCGGCCTCTGGTACCTCAGCAAGACCCCACCAGCACTGATGCATGGCTTGGTTAAGAACAAGACAATACTGAAGTTTCTGTGTCACAACAATGTTGGGGAGGACAATAAATCACCACAGAACATTTTGGTAATCAGATGTTCTTTTAAAGCATTGCACAATTTTGTCAAGACAGGAAACCTCGAGATTTCGTCATTTTTAAATGGGGATTGAGAAAGCTCAGAGTTTTGCATGCTATGATTTTACTATGGCTTCCTACTGACACTACTTTGAAGAGATAAAAAGGATGTTGCAAGAAAAAATTATTGCAGAGGCTGCTCAGCAAATTTGTATGGAGACCATGTTTTTTCCTCAGTGATATTAACATCACTCTGTAATTCATTTGCAGAGGTCAGGATTAACTACAGAAGCTCTTTATTTCAAAAGTTGGTTTGATCTTACAACTCTTATATCAAGTGCCAGTGAAACAATCAAAGTCCTCTGGATTTGTTTTTGGTTGTGTTCCCCTCCCCCTCCTTCATTTTCAGATATGTTTGAAAAATTTCTGCAATAAATACTCCCTTCATCTACTTATTTTGGAAGTCTTCTCTAATCATTTCTCATCTTCTTACTGCATTACTTCAGAATGATTTCATCCCAGGTGGTGACCTCATATAAAATCCAATGTCAATTAATGGAAGCCAGAAAGCCTTGAGTTGTGTGGAAAGTGAGAAAAAAAATAAAATACACATGTGCTGGCAGTGGGAGCTTTCTTTTGACTCATACCTGAGAGCTGAGTTTACTCAGTTGAGATTGTAATCTCTCATTAGTTTTCTGCAATGCTTCTTTCTCCTCATTAAGCCTCTCCCGGTCAGATCTCTCCTTTCTGAAGTCTTCCTCATATATTTGGACCTGCAATCATTAAGAACAGTGTGTGAACTTCAGCAGAGCCACTTTGTGGTTTGGTTGCTTTCTAAACACTGCCCAAGCAGGAGGGTGCATTCCGAAGGGATCCCTCCTCTGTACAATCCTTCAAACAAAAGTTTCCCTGGTCTTTTTTGGTGACCAATACAAAGTGACAAGCAATGGCCATTCTCCAATGGCACACGTCAATTCAAACAGTCCCCAGTGTCAGTTCTTGTACAACCTTGCATTTAAAAGGCTGACTGGCAAATACCAGTTTTAAATATTATCAACAGGATAGCAAACACCAGTATCGATCTTTTTAAGGGATTAACGGTAGCAGGACAAACATTTTACTAACTTTTTTCCAGTTTTCTCTTCAGCAATGGACTCTTTTAACTCCCTCCTGTATCTCAGGTGCAAGGAGTTAGTGAAGAACCTCCTCACCCCAGTGTAGAGACAGAGGGGAATGTAATGTATGCAATTCCAAATGGAATGTAACGTACACAATGCCCAATGGAAATACAGATGTTTGACCCCCCGTTCCTAGAAAATAAGCTGCCTTGCAAATGCTGAAGGATGCAGTGGCTTAGCTCTTTTTATGTGGTCAGGAATCATAGAGCTTCATCCCATTAAAAAATATCTGACCACCCCAGGCACAGGCAGCAAGCACACGGATTCAGAAACAAAACACAAATCCATAAATTATTTGGTGCTAAGATGACTGCCTTAATTCTTCAGCTAACAGTCAGATGTCCACCTGGTGAGAAGCTGGAGGTTGGTGGCACTTCCACTGACAAATAACAGCAAAGGCATGTTTGGGTGGGAACCACCACCAGAACTTTCAGAAGCCCTTTCAGGTCCTCTTGGTTGCTCACTAAAGCCTGCTGACAGTCTCTTCCCAAAAAACTTGCTTGCTGTGGCTCATGTCCTGCCCATTGGACACATCCAGTTTTTTTTTTTGCTGGAAGCAGTGCTATGACTTCTCAGAAGAACTAGAAAAATGTTAATACCTCAGGGGAAAAAAAAGGTCAACACAGGGCTCTATAAATTTTTTTCCTGACCCTCCAAAGCAGAGACAAAGCTGTCACTTGCAGAAATCCCTGTATCCCTTGTCCATCTACACACTTCTCTCCTCAGTATTTCCTCATTTCTTCTCTCCCAATTCCCTCTCTGCTGTCCCACCTCCCACTCCCCAGGTGTACAATCTGCTGGAGCTACAAGGGAGCCACTTTGGCACAGTTTTGCTGTATATTCTGTTGCCCTGAGAAAGAGGGGGACACCTCCCAAGCAATGAATGCCTTCATCTCCTCTGCCGTGACCAGAGATGGGCTGATGACAGCCAAGCTCCCGTGGGACTCTGTCATGTCACTCTTTGTTCCAAAGGTCCCCCCTCCATCCAGTTAGAGCCTTCTGCTCCATTTCGTGTAGAAGGAAGTCTGGACTCACTGTACTGATTTATACAACTAGAAAAACACATTCATAAAATGGATACCCCATGAGAGTTTTGGGAAAAAAAATGGTTTACTCTATTTTATTGTGTAGAATGAAATAACTCATTACTGTACAATCAAGTGCAGGATTTTGTTCTCCAGCATGTGGCAAGCATTACATTAGAGAGCAAAATCTGGCTCTGCTGTCAAACGTGACAGAAACAAGTATTTTATTCCCATTGAATAAAATTCCCATTCTGATCACATCCATTTGTGTGTCAATAACGTTAACCCTGACACTATCCAGGACAACAGACCTGAAGTGTAAAATTATCTGAAAACTATAATGTTCTTAAACAGACCCTTTCATATGGAAAGAAAGACAGTGCACAAAACACTTGAGTTGCTCAGAACAAAGATTAAAAAATAAATAAATACAAATCTATAGTGCTTGGGATGCAGGTTACGGATGCAAATGGTTTGCCTCTCACTTAGAAAAACTGCAATGCCAACGCTCTAGTTTTCCAGGACTAGGATACTGGGATAATTCACTACACTGGCAACTTCTAAGGTAAAAAGAGCAGAAGACACAATCAGTAACTCATGACATTTAGCATTCCCTCTGGATGAAATGCAGCCCCTAGCAGAGAGCTGGCAGGACACCTCCAAGAGTCAGGAGAGCCATTCTGCTGCTTCGAGTCCTCTACAAGTCCTTGCTCCAGTCCTTTGCCAGGACTCAGTTTCACTTTGTGGACGCTGCTGTGATGACAGCATCTGGGGAAACATCATTCCAAAGGGCTGTGGCTAAACTGGCTCTTCCTTTCAAAAGCTCTACACAGCAAGTCTATCAGGCAGAATTCCTGGGAGAGAAGGAGAAATTATGCTGTGTGAAATCCATCCAGGCTTACTTAAGATGTTCTCACCTGCTGTTTAAGAACTTCAAGTTGCGTTCTCATCTCCTCAATGCTGTTCCTGTCACCCTTCCCTGGAGGAGTCCCAACCACAGGTGGGTGCTGCTTTTTCAATGCATCCAGAAGGGCCTACAACATCAAACAGCAAAATTATAAAGCAGAGATCCACTACATGAAAAAGAAAAAATATCCTTTTAAATTATTAGAAAGAGGTCTCCCCTTCACTTGTAGTTGCTTCACTTATATACACTGGATATAAATTCACTTTGAAACATTTTCTGCACTAAAAGTAGAGATTCCTTCACGAGGAACAAAGTAAACCCTCCTGTTTGAGAGGAAGTTGTGTAGTCTCGACAGCTTGTCACTAGAGGGAGTTACGAATACACACAACATTGGTACCACGCTTAACTCGGTTTTACACTGAAATTCTGCCACAGCTCTTTGCAGATGTTGTTATTTGTAACAGTACTACACAGCTCTCCCTTGGACTGGAATAATCTTTAAATCACTTTTACATCTATAACCAAAATTATAATTATATATTATTTTCTTTACTCTAGCACAAATACCATTCAGCGCTTTTCAAATTCTCTCACATAAGATATGAATCCCTAACTCCACCCCTTTCAGAAGTTCAATTCATGGCAAAGATCCTCAGCTCTCCTTTGCTGCCCCCACTCCATGTGGGAAGGAGGGAAGATAATTTGGAGCGGGAAGAGGAAAGGGGGAAGAAGAGGCCAAGCAGGAGAACCAATATCCAAAGTAATCCAAGGATTAGTATTAATTATCCAAGGCCCAACGAAAACCAAGCACTTTCCATGGAAGGCACAGAAGAGACAAGGAAGGCTTTTTATCTGATGAGCTGCTGTCCCTAAGAATTGTGCAGAAGTGAAACTGGTATAACAGTGGCAAATTTTGTGTTCCATGCCAGTACATAAAGAAGGTTGAACTTAAACTGGGAGGGTGAAGATACAGATACCCTGATTAGTGATTAACCCTTCTTCTGCCCCTTTGAGACCTCCTTCAACACCTTTTTGAGGAGGTTCTACAACTCAGAATTATGGAGGGGGAAGAAGAAAAAAAAAATCCAGAAAATTCAATCTTAAAAGGTTAACAGTAAGGTGAAGATTATTTTTAAACTGCATTTGGAAAAAATTTGGAAACTATAGTGTGAGACCCTGCTTTATCCTTTCACACAGAAAGAAGAAAAAGTTATTACAAATTCTCTGAAATCAAACAACTTCAAGTGGCTGAACCTGTAATAGCAGGGAACTAAAGTTAAAAGGGCACAGAGGGTCCCTTCCAGTATTATGTGCATTCATGACATGAGATTTGAAGAAGGAAAATACACACAAAATGAGTAAATTACTGTTGGGAAAGTGTATTATATGAAATTGATGCTTCATTTAAAAGAATGGTCTATATACCCATCTCTCTTATAGCCACATCATAAGACAGCAAAATAAAATATTTAAGTTGTTTAACAAACAAGGCCTTGACTTAAAGTTAGACTGGAGCTTTGAGAAAGTCCTGTCAATGCATTTCAAAAAGAGCTAGAGATCATGGATTCTGTCAGATTTTTTCTTATGGCAACATTATGTTTTTTGGCTCAACTTTTGCACATCATGGCCCTTTAGCTTATTAAAGCACTTATTAAAGTTACACAGCAATGGTTACTGCAGTGCATTTCCTCAGGAAGTGTTTGTGGTTCACCATGAAATACAAAATTGTTAGAAAACACCCACTGCTTTATGTGATCTTTTGATTAAACAAAATTACATTTATTACTCTCCCTCAGTTGAAAAAAAATCCCATGTAGCTATTTAATGGCAATTTCCTCAGTGAGACATATATACACAGAATATTATAGGTATGACTATATGTGTGTATGGATATGAACAGCAGGACAGGACCACGTCTTGTGAAGAGAAGCCATTATTATCAAACACAGAATGTATGTACCACAGTTTTTAAACTGTGTGACCTTTCTTTTCAACCACAGTGTTTCACCAGGTGCATAAAGAAGCATCTTTGTGCCATTTCCCTTTTGCTCTGAGGAGGAAGGATGTAGAAAGGGCTTAGACAGGACACGACATGTAGAGAGACTTCACAGGAGAAGCCAAATACTCTCTAGATTTTTCTCTTTACAATGCAACCCTACCACCTGCCAAGAGCAGCATGAACAGGTATGAGCTGAAGTGAGTTCTTGCTTGTTTCCCCAGCTCCCAAATGGTGATCATGAGTTTGCCACCAGGCTGTTCACCCAGGATTGAAAAGATGCTATCTGGTAGGTCACTGACAACAGAGATGCCAGAATTAAAGGAATCAGCAGCTCACTCCTGTTCCTACCTTGTTGAGGCGACTTATTTCATTCTCATAGTGTTCTTTCTTTCTGGTCATTGAGGCATTCTTCTGCTTCAGGAGCCTGTTCTCTTCCTTCATTTCATGGAGAGCTTCACTAAGGACCTCTGTATCTTTCTGGAATGCAAAAACACAGAGAGATGCTGCTGAAATGCAGATGGAAACATTTTTCAAGAAGTTTTCAGAATAATCTTCTGTCTGACAGATGTGCTGCATTTTTGTTCCCCCAAACACAGCTGGGAAGGGAGGCAACAGGAAGGCAGATCATTAGTACACCCAGATATGATAAAGTCTGTAGAAATTGTTTTGACCACTCACCATATGACGAGACAGAGACAACATACCAAACTAAATCCCTGCTCTCTGCAGTTGCACGAAGGCATGAGAATGCTGGCAGGCCAAGCAGACCAAAATCACATAGACAGTCACCCCAGACCTGCATTCCTCTTGTGTACTGAGAGAATAAGGCCAGGGCTAAATGCTGGTGGAGTCCCAGCCATTCCCAGTGCCACACAACATCAAAGACAAAACCAGATCTCAGTGTCACATAGTCTTAGGGCTTTATCCACTACATAAGAGAAGGCCTCAGCTTGCTCCAGAATTATCAAGGAACCAAACAAGGCTTAAAAATCCACTTGGATAACTTTTTGACCCCATCACAGTTGTTGTTGACTTCATCTGGACCATTCCTAGTGCATATGCCCACAGTGTCCCTACTTAGAAAAGGATTTACAGGTGAGCCTTCTTTCCAAGATGGAATTACAAGAATTATTTGTGGATGCTGAAAAGCTTTGGTAGAGAAATCTTTCAGCTTTTCTGCAGCGTTCTGTGAGAACTTTGCAGTTCTCACAGAAGCTATGAAAAACACTGCTATGGGTTTTTGTAAACAAACTCTTTATCTTGCACCTGGGTTTATTATGCCAAATTGTTATAGTTCTAGCTTTCTGATATTTTAGAACAAGTGTCTTAAAGCTTGACCAATCCCTCAAGGGGTAGATAGCTGAGCACCCAATTGTCTTATGCCATTCAACACACTCTTTGCAAACCCTGTTATAAAAGATGAATTAATTAATTAATAAAGATTCAGAACTGCTTCCCTTCTGAACTTACTCGTGACATTCCTTGCCATCAGTGTCGCTCACAGCGACAATTATTAGGGCAGATTTGCCTAACTCTGAATTTGCCTTTCTTACTCTCTTTCAGTATGGCTATTTTCAATTTACAGTGAAGGGACCTGAGATCCAAATCAGACCCTGAAGCAAATGGCATTTTGTAAACTTCCCTCATAGGGTAAGGCTTAAGGCATTCCTTACTATCCCATTTTTGCCAGACTGGTCTCAGGGCAAAGCTGTTTAGGCAAATGAAACAGAAGGCCTAGTTAAAAAAAAAAAAAAATTAAAATATTCTTCTGCAGCTGCTTTATGTGAACAAAACCATGAGCTCCAACAATCACAGGCACAGCATACCACATGAATGGGCTTTTTTTCTGTGTAACAGGCACATCTCGGTGCAGCCAGTCACAGTCTGGGCTCATCAGAAGCTCATCACCGTGTGCTCGCTGAGCCAGTGAAAAACACCCCTGAGTAACTGCTGCTTACACATGAGGAAGCTTTACTCTGCTGTGTTCCAAGTTAGCTGGAACATTTCATTTTCTCCAAAAACTGGGCAAGATTAGCAGGGTATCTCCGCAATAAATACAGGAGCTCATCCAGGAGCTAGCTCAAGCTGACAAGCATTTACTGGCTGAGCGTGTAACTTCAAAGAAATTGCAGAATTAAGACCAAAGTTCCATGCTGGCTAACCTGTCCCCATAAAAAGTTTTTGGACTATACTGTTATTTAGTTCATTATTCATGTATGCAGTAAAAAATCTGGGAGAGTGTACTACTCCTCCTCATTTTTACAAAACGGTAGCTATTTTTCCCAGGTATCCTCTATTAAAAGGCAGGCAGTAACATGAACAGGAATATGAACTGTCTCACATTGAATCAACACTCAGAGCAAATACAGGCAGTGATTCAGCAAGTACATAATGACATAGTTTGCCTTAAAGCATGTAAATTGTGCTGTGGGTTGGAAATGAAGTACGTGCTTAGCTAAGACTAATTGATAAGTAAGATGAATGTTCTGCTTATGCACATATAAGCTAAGGGGATTGCATTTCTTTTCCTGCACCAGCTAACTCACTTCTTATCTGAGCCTGGAAGTGATGCAATTACCACTTGTTTCAGGTTACCACGTGAATAGAGAAGCCCAGCTTCAGCCATCACATGCCATCACCATCCAGAAACTCTCACAAGAGGTCATGAAGTACATGATACCATGAAGCAGAATGAGAACAGGAAGCACCACTCTGTGTGGCTCACAAAAGGGAGCACGAAGTTTTGTGTAGGTGCCCATCATTCAGGCTGGTGGTTTTACTGAGGTGGGAATTCAGCTCAGGGATCTAAATTTAGATGCAAAAGCCCACCACAAGAGCCAGTGCCCAAGGAGCCCTGAGAGAGCACTCCCACCACTCCGAGGGTGAGGTGAACAGCACTCTGGAGCAGCTGATCAGCCCAGACACTTCCAGCCCTGATAACTGCACTGACTGTGTTGCTAATATTTGCAGGGAGTTGAGATAGCTAGCACATGTATGAGAGCTTGTACTGTCAAATACCAAAACCTGGGGCACTGGAGCTGCATTCATTCCTTTGAGTATTTCTCGCCAAGCACTTTATGTAACAATCTGCAATGAGGTTCCTCTTCCATTGGAAATAACTGCAGCATTTTTGTTCACAAAGAAATTCAGCCTGAACTGAACTGTGAGGAGGGAAATCTCTGCAGTGTAGATATCAACCTGCTCTTTACTCCCCCCCACACACTAATGCCATGCTGTCTGCCAGTGCCTATTGAAATGACTCTCTCTCTATACACAGTTCTGTGATGAGGCAGACCAGCAGCCACTGCCTTGGGTACGACATTGAGGAGCCACAGTCTCACCTCTGGGCTGTGCACAACCCACGCTCTGCCTCACACGATGGGAGAAAAATGAAAGGCAAGAGAGAGTTCACCACAGAGCACAGAAGGGGTGACACAGGGCACCCTCCTACCTTTTCCTGCAACAGCCTCTCCCTGCCCAGCGCTCGCCACCTCTCCTCCTCTGGATGCTGCCGGTGTCTCTCCTGCTCCAGCTCGCTCACTCTCCTCTCCGACACGTCCAGCTTTGCCTTCATCTCTGTCAGCTGAAAAAGCAAGTGACAGACCATGCTGGGCTGACTGGGGATTCTGAAAGGCACAGCACCTCCAGGGTGTCGAGCCAGAGGCATAAAACAGTGCCAGATTAAATGAGGAAGAGCCATTTGGATTCCTCTTCTCTTTGGGGGAAAAAGAAAGTGAATGATCCAGATCTCAGTAAAGCTTTCTGGAAAATATTAGAGAGAAAATTTTCCTGATAAGCACATCAAGTCATTCTATGAACTTCCTTTTTACAGCAGGAAACAGTAGATGAGATATGTCAGCCAATGAAGCAACTTGGGTTTTGGAATACCAGGCAAAATTGTAAGCACCCAGCTTCACTAGGCAGCTGATGATAATGCCTGCAGCAATGATGCCACACAGCCATAAGCAAGGGACAAAAGCTACATAAATTGGATCCTGGGGGGAAAAAAAAGGAAATAAAAATACTTATTTACAATTAATTTTGAAAGTCTCTGCTTAGAGAGGGCAACTGTCATGGAGAATCCACCAGGGAGCTCCCAGGCTTCACAAGAGATGGGACAAGAACCAACAGATAGGTGATGATGTGGATCAGGGGCTGGGCACACCAGGCACTGCAAGCTGATTTTCAGTTCAACTGTGCTCTCAATTTTGTGCAATTTTTACGACGGTGTGGAGGGCATGAAGATCTCTGCTGTCATGTCCACACTGGTCCCTACTATTTAAGGGACACCCTGCTTCTCTGGTTGGTTTGTCCTACTGAAGACTGACACACATTGGCTTCACTTTTATGTGGTGAAGCTTTTTTAATTTATGAGCTAAAGACAAAGGAAGATTTTTACCATGGCTACGGCTGGCTGGTATTTGAATACAGACTTAACTGTCAGCAGGTGGCACACATATTCCAATAGAAGTTGTCAGCATTGTTACCTGCTTTTCATAAAGCTGTTTCATACTTCTAAATTGATGATCCCATTGCTTGTTCACCTCCAGAAGCTGTAATTACCAGGAAGGCAGAGTAAATAACCCTTATTTCAACATTCTCAGTAAATCAAAAACAGACTGACATTCTAACCCTCTGTCAGTAAGTGTTCACGATCTCCTCATGACCTGGCCAGTTCATTTCAGAAGCAGCAAGTTTAAGGTTTGGCAACCCTTGCAGCCCATCTGCCAGTGCTTTGGTATTTCAGTTAAAGCACACAAACAGTCAGGAAGCAACACTCAGGAAACATGCAAATACACAATAAGCTACACGTGGATCATTTGCAACACTGCACAAATCCCAAGCTGCAACTCCTAAATGGCCAAGGACTTTGCTGCTAGCTTGCTACAAGTTCCATGAACATATTTCCAATCAGAAGGTCTTCGACTTCAAACAAATGAATGGAAGACTCCTACTGACTGGAATACTACTGAGTGCAAACCCTGCTTGTTGTTCCTTGGCCTTTACAATAGTGATCATTAATAAAACTTGCCTTTTGTACTAAACAAACTTCTGCTCTTCCAGATTCATGGGCATGGTACAATCAGTCATCATGTGGTTAAGGGTGTATTTAAGATTACCTCTCGTCTCTGTCTTTCCAGTGTGAGGATCTGCTGCTCCAGAGAATTGGATGATAAAGGCTTCTTTCTGCTCAGTAATGTGTGCCTTGACTAGAGAAAAGGAATGTTCAAAAATTAATGCTTCTGACCTGTTCTCTTCAAGATTCTCATGTAAAGCTCCCATCCACCCTGACAGGTGCACATAAAGAAACTGAAACAAACATTTTCCTACACCAAATTTGTATCTGAGTACCTTCACACCTGCTGACAGCTGATTCTGGAGTGTACATCTGCTTTAAGCCCGCTCAGGCTGTGTTTTAATTGAAGCATTATGCAAATAGCCCCTGAAATAGCCAAAATTATATCTATTTGTACCATCTGAGACACAGAACACAAAATAGGATTTTAATTATCTTGCAGATGGTAATACAAACAAGTAGTACAAGCCACAAAAGTTGAGCATGATGTGGAGTGGGTGTAAGTCCCTCCATTTACAAGAACTAGAATAATTAGTAGGATTGCCCCTGGAAAGTGCTTTCAGGCCCAAGGTAATAAACTTTAGCACAAAGGGCTCAAAACAAGCAATACAGAAAACAAGTAGACCATTTGGAGAAATTTAGAAGATCAGTTTGTAATTGTTCCATTTTTTTAAGTGTGGAGTTTCACCCATGTAGGGCAGCAGCAGCTAGACCCTCATTTTTATAATGGCAGTGTTTTATAACATAATTTCCAAGAAGTTTCTATGGCTTGTCATGATAACAAACATGTGATCTGTTAGAGAGAGAGAGAGAACTGTACTGGAAAAAAAAGAGACATTCTCATAAAAATAGAACATACTCTGTTCAGATACATACTCAGGCATTTTTGTTTCCCCCCTGAATTCTCAACCAATACATGAAAAACTAGAATAATAGTGTGAGCACTTCTGAGGTCTGGCATAAATTTTCTTTAGATAGAGAATTTAATGCTGAATACCAATGAAGATCAAAGAACAGTTTTGCTGTGTCTTTTCAAAGGCAAAAATCCCAACCACATATTTGCCCCATGGCCAGTCCTGCTGAACTCTAACGTGGAGCCCTTGACTTTCAAGCCAGAAAACACTTAATCCCTCTTCTTGTAGTTCACAGACATGTTTAATTTAGAGTATCTGAAGCAACACCTGGCAGCTAATGGAGTTATTCACATGTTGAATTGCTTTCAGCATCTGGGCCTCAGGCATATATGGAAGTGCATCTTTAAGAATAGTAATAAAGTGATAGGTCAACTCACAAATCTAACAACTGTACATACACTTGGCACCAACTAGCCCAAATGCTGCTCACAGAAGTTGTGGGGTCACTCAAATGAACCACTTCGTACCCTTTGTGTAACTTCTGGAGGGTAAAAAAAAAAACATTAGGAAAGGGCTTCTTTCTAAGAATGCCATCTGCAAAAATGTTTCTCCCATTTCCTTCCACTCTTACACAGCTTAAATCATTCAGAAAAATCTATTAGAACACAAAGATGAGCCCATAATTGTCAATCTACAAAGTGACCTGCACCGGTTCCTGTTAATCAGAAAACACTTCAGAGAACAGCCAACACAGTCACTTACTTCCAGTGGTTCTGCTGGAGCTTCCATGTCACTCCCACCTGCCCAGGTGCATCCAAGCCGGCCTGGAGCGTTTCCTTTACTGTGGGTCTTTGGAAGAAGAAGAGCAATGAAACAGAGATTTTATGTTGGCTAAAGGAGAAGGAGAATTGTTTTCAGATCCAGAAGATCCAGGAGTGCTGCCTGTGGAAGCAGTCAAGGTCCAGAAAGAAGTGGTGGAATTCTGATTTTAACCTTTTCCTCCTTCCTGACTGGGGCTTCCCAGAAAGGATGAAGCACAATGCCTATGACTAATGTGCCAGGCAAGGCAGCTCTCTGCTTTGTGTGCATGGAAATCACAATTGCCTTGCCAGTTCACCCCAGAGAGGAAGTTGCATGTCTAAGGGAAGGAAGGGTATTTACTCTTTCAGTAAGAGGATAGGCTTTTCTATCCCTGCTTCCAGTTATAAAAAAGGACTTAAGTAATTACAATTATTGACACTAAGAGTGAACTATCAGAACAGACAAATGAGTGAGTCATGCGACTAAAGGAGCAATAGAAAAGTCTGTTAACAGCTACGGGGAAGAGCACCCCCCTACAAAAACCCCAAGATGTTTGGGGGAAAACCATAATTGGAAAATTGATTTGTTTCCCTGAAGAAAAGCTGCACAAAGCTGAAGGATGACAGAAGTTTTATTTGCGCTTTTGCTACTTGCCTCACCCAAGCCTGGATCCAGCTTCAAGGTACCCAAGACTTGAGTACTCAAAGGTACCCAACACTCCAAACCTGTGCCTTAGTTTCCCATTTGGAGAAAGATGTTAACCTCACCAGGTGTGCTGGTTTGGGCAAATTTGGAGGAAAATATCCTCTGATAGAAGGCAGGTTACAACCACCTCTCCCCCACCACGTTCGAGGGGGAAAAAAAATCTCACAGGAAAGATTAACAAAGAAAAGGGTTCCCACAGACTTCCTATACAAAGTCAGAATGAAACAGAGAAGTGCAAAGTGTTCTCTTCTTCAGTCTTGGAATTCTGAATAATGCTGGATTTCAGAAGGAAGCACGAAAGAAAAATCCTGCTCCTTATTGTGGAAAGATCTCTGGGTCTATGGCTTTTGCAGTGGCAGGAGAGGTTGCTTATTTCACTTTCAAAGAATGGAATGAAATCTAGCCTGTGAAACTTGACATAAAATAATAGAAACCCCTCTTTCAATTTCCCAAAAAGGATTGAGACAAAGTAAAGCAATCCCGTGAGATGCTGGAATTTTGCAGGCACATCCCAGATCTCTGGTTTACAATGTGTGACTAAGCAACTCCTCTTTTGCAAGGCACAAACCCCAATTTGGAAGAAAGCTACTATTTTATATTTGCATATGATATATATCCTGCTACCCTGAGGTTCTTTTGATTTTTCTCCTGGTTTATGGAGCAGCTGGAACTGTGGAATATCAAGAGAAAAATTTTTAAAAAAAGGTTATTTTAATGAAGACATTTCAGATTCTACATAGGAATCATCCTACCCATCAAAAGTCAGAAGAATTTCATCTGTACCTATATCAAAACTAGTCTTTGAGCAGATCAAGTACAGCACTATATACTCGTGCAAAGAGTCTAAAGCACCAACACTGAGCATCAGATCCATAAAAATAAAATCACAAACCTTCCACATTGCACATCTGCTCTCAAGGACGCTGTCTCTCAAGTCCAGACACTGTCCCTCCCCCAGCTCCCACTCTCACCAGTCTCATCCCCACTCCAGCGGCACCTCAGCTGTGGGAGAAAGCTCAGGCTGAACAGCTGCATTTTATGGTCTGGCCTGCAAAGGTAAAGGAGCCCCAGTTTCTGGTTTCCTCACAAGAGCACGCTGGGATGTGGTGAGTGAGGTGCGGAGCGGTCCCCGCAGTGGGGACAGAAGAGCCAACCCAGCGCACAGCCCTACTCATGAATCACAGCTCCCACTTGAAAGATATTAATGCTCAAACTACTTTGAAGAGAGGATGAGGCTGAGACCTTGATTGACACTGTAAGCTAGGTCACAACAGCTTCCTGGAGAGCTGAGTAGTTTCCTGGAAAGCTACCTGGACATTAGGACACCAAGTCCTTTGTTGGTGATTTCTTCATGACTGCGTTAGTGACTACTGAAAGTGAATGATTTTATATAAAATTTGACAGAATAGAACTAAGACTAAAGTACTTTCCAGTGCCTGTCTCATCCAGCTTAGCATTCATTCATATGGATAACTGGTTGCCATGTAAGAACAGACTGGAGAGAGAAAAGTATGTCTGAAATCTGTATGAACAGAAGAAATGCCAGTGAGTAGGGAACAAAAACTGAAGCTCTTCAGAGGTGGTGGTATTCTTCCAGCAAAAACTGGGAGATGTTAAAGCAAAATCATCGCCCGTCTCTGTGAAAACAGGTAATAGCAGTGCAAAGAAAGATAAGGAGATGACAACATCAATTTTCATTGATATTGCGGAGATAAAGACACTACATTTGTTTATATTTACTGCTGTATAACCAAGAAAAACTTAGTTGTACAATGGCACTTCAGAAACCTGAGATATACAGAAATCCTTAAAAGAAGGATTCTTGGAATCCTTCAGGCTTCAGAATTCAAAAAACCCCCAAAATATTTTAAAGCATTTATACTTGGTTTGAAGCTATTGAACCAAATACACAGTTTTAAATTGCTTGGAAAATTCCAGTTGACAGCCAGACTGTAAATGCAGTCATAAACCTAAAAATCTGCCAGGTACAAAAAAGCTTTCCAGGAAGCAAATGGGAGGATCTGCTGCCCCTCACACTCCCCAAGTTAACTCCCAAGTGGCAGCATACAACACCTTAGAAGCCTTTTCTTAATTTCTATTTTATTTTATGATATTCTGTAATTTCTATTAGTAGCAGCTTTGAGATTTTTTTTTATGCCCTGTTTAAAAATCAGAAATATTTTAGTTTGTATTCTAGGAAGACCTGAGCTTCCTGAGCATAAAAGCCTTTTAGGCATCTTTGAGAAGCTTGCAGTGGGAGAAAAATCAAAGCCTTGGAGCTTTGGCCAGTGCTGAATCCTCTCTCAAGCCTCGGCACCATGAGAAGATAGAAGTTCTCATTTACAGAGTGCTGGATCTTAATTCTGGGAACAACTTGTGTCACGGTATTACAAAATGTCACTCATAAATTCAGATAATGAAAACCATTTCTCACTTCTGAAAATTGTCTGCTCAGTAACTGCAGTGAAACCAAGAACCATTAAAAGGCTTGATGCAAGCAAATGTGAGGCTTTCCTTGATGATAACAAAATGGTACAAAATGACAAAGTCATCTTTTTCTGTTCTCTTCCTAGCTGATCATGCAACTGCTGTGAGATTTGTTGGGGACTTTTTTTTTTTAGTTTATTTTTATTTATTGTTCAGTTGCAGACTTGAAGAAGCTAGACTAACTCTGAGGTTACCTGGGTTAAAATTTGGTGGCTTTTGGGAAGCCGTCACTTTGCTTATGTCTCAGTTGAGCTTTGGTTTTGGCTTTATTGCAGAAGCTGTTGTTATGCCAGCAGTGCTTGCCACAACATCCATTGTGACTCCTTTTCCCATTCTGAGGCATGTGGTGAAGCGGTAAAAAATGAGAGATTTTAGCTGAAGAATAAAATTGGCTCTTGAACCAGAAGAAGAATCTGCCTCTTCCTGCCTCAACCTGGCCCCTGTGCCTCACCAGAGAGGTGTGCTAGAAAGGGATTTTCCCTCCGGTAAGTGTGTCAGCCTCAGCCTTTTGTGCTGCTCAGTTACGTGCTCCCTCTGACAGAAAAATAGGTGCAGATGCAAATTTGTGTCCTAATATGTGGGAATCGCATAAAATTGGAGCAAGAAGTGGTTTCAGAGTAAATCAAACATAGCACAGGCTCCTGCTTCAGGATTTCCTTTATCCACTAACTATAAGGGCATGGCCTCCCAAGTACCTAAGCATTTGCAAGCTCAAGCCTGATGATGAAAATCCAAGTTTCATGTGAAAATAATTGGATGACAATTTGTAAATCTAAAAAATGCAAATCTATTCCCTTTCCTGGAACGGAGAATACAGCATCAGGACAAGCTGCAATTGAAGGAGTACACATGAAGGAATCACAGTCTGAAGGGTGTGCTGAGAATGAGCTCATTCTGCAGACCTACACTTTCTCTCTCTCAAATATTTGCATTTAAAACCACACTAATATCATAAATTTTTATGAAAAATAAATCCTGGCAAAAAGGGGAATTTGTTTACAGACATTTACGGATTAGTCTTGAAAGCAATTTAAGGTCAGATGGACCATTGCAGAGTGCAATGTGTACTCTTCACTCCAGAAAAAAGTTACAGAATGAAAATGAGCTGCTGGCTCTGACAAATAACTTCCTGGTGAATGACTGGCACTACAGGGAAGGGTACACTTTCGTTTCATTATTAACTTTTTCCTAACTCTTAAATATATAATAAGTCCAAATCAGCATAATTTCACAAACTGATATTTTCTGGTGGGGGAGAGGGTTGGGGTTTAATAGTATTTCATAATTTCAAAACCAAAGTCCACTAGGTGTTAAAAATATGACCTCCTTTCTCAAAAGACACAATTCAAGACATGTACTCCTTGCACCTTACACTGAGGTTATTGAAGCTCATCACAGCTGTCAAGCTGTCACTCACTTGAAGCCCAGCTCAATAACCAAGCCAAGTGAAAAGCTGCTTGACTTAAAAGTATGAAGAAAAAATAGCCAGCATGAGTCTAGTGCAGAAGTATCATAAACAGTCCCTCTTTAAGCTCTGAAAACCACACACACCTTTCACAGGCAAGAAGTGCTATAGATGCAAAGAGCATAAAAGCACAACAGATTAAATACTGCCACGGTATCCTGTGCAAAGCACTGCAGCACCCCACAAAAAGGGTCCAGGTAAGCACATCCTTTCTCTTTCCTCCCCAAATCCTTTCCTATGTCTCCTTCTGCTGGAGGGAGGCTAACACGTGCAACCAGGTGTTTCCATGGATCATTTGTGCCTTGTAATTTCAAAGCTTGGTTCTGCACTGACTTCTGCTTCACCATGCTTATTTCTCCCCTGCCCCCGGGAATCCCCATCCCTGCCTGTGGCTTCTCTCTCACCCGTTTCTAATCCCACTGGTCTGACCCTGGGGTGTCTCCTTAGGCTTAGGCTCAGTTTCATGCCCCGAGGTCATGAGTCATTCTGGAGATGGCGGTTTACATGTGAAAGGAGCTGTGTGTAATTTCGGATTTCGTAGAAGAGAGTCATCTCCCTTTTACCTCCTCAGAAATTTCCTGCATCATGCCTCGGGGTGCAGCCTTCAGAATTTTCCTTTCCCCATCCTATGCTGGAGTCACACAGGTAAGTGTATCATCCCTTGCAGGCGGATGTCATTCATGGTTTAATCACTCTTCTCCTCAACACCCCTCCCTCCTCCTGTTCCCAGTTTGCGGAAAATACGGAAATTTTCACTATTTCAGGAGAGAGGAGTGAAACTGAGAGGGAAAACCAGAACAAGTTTCTGTCAGGCTTGTTAACCACTGCTTCACTGCAGGCAAAGACAACTGCCTTAGCAGGTGGCTTACAGTTTTCTGTTTGCAATACCACAGAAGTGTGAATTTGAATCACCATCATTTTCCTTCTCCTCTCTTCCTATTCATCTAAAAGCCTGACACTTCCACAGGTCTTTGTGTCCCACACCTCTGCTCATTCCCCGTTAAATCAGAACTACCAAATGCATCAAAAATGACAGTGTTCTGGGGGTTACATAGTTCTGAGGACCTGTGTTATCCAAAAGGCACATCTGGCAACAGGGTTTGAGACTTAGGATAATCAGTGGGTTTAGCTGACCTTTTAAAGCACTATGAAATGTACCTTCACAGTCACTCTTCCTCATAATAGAAAGTAGCTATATCAGGGGAAAAAAAATGTGTAGCAAGTTCATTGCATCATTTCAGAAATCCTAAAGTTTCATGCATAGTCAAGTCCCCCAGAGAACATCCCCTGAACGTTCTTTCCTGGCAGATAAACATTGCAAAAGCACACTGCGATTACCTTAAGGGAACATGAAGTTCTCTGAGGGCTCAGCCTCTCTTGGGCAAGAGGTTTGGGGTCCTCACACGACTTGTAAGTGTTGCTCTTCCCTATCAGGTTCCTTATTTCAACATCCAGCTCTTTACTTTCACACCTGCTTAGGAAGAAAAAGCAATGTTAAACTTTACACCAGAACTCGAGGCTCTCTTCTGAATGTGAGAGCACAGAGCTGGCCCTGCACCAGCCTCCTGCTCCCTTCCTTCCTGGTGACACGAGCAGAGAGTACCAGAGCAGTGACACAGTCTCTAAGTGCTCTGTGGCAGAAACTCATTTAAAATACTTACACGAGCAGTCTTGATGAATTCCACTGCATTTCATCTACAAAATCCAAATTGACCCTTTTGGGGATTACATGAAGACTGTCATGTGCCCTCAACCTCACCCACTCACACAGAGTGTTTCAAATTCAACTTCAGCAAAAGTGCAATCAGAATAGTTGAATAGGTTTAGACTTGCAAAACTAGGTGCTCAGTTGACAGAGTCTTTTGATGGCCCATTTTGTTTCCTCTAACACTGTGTAACAGACACCTGACAGGCATTTTCAATTTTTTCTTCCTTAAAGGTTCCTTTTAAAAACATTCGTATCTTGTAAAAAACTGGTCTGTTGTGAACATTTAAAATGATATTTGTTTGGTAGGAAAATTATTTTCTTTCACTCTCTCGGCTAAGGACATACAGGACTTAGGTGCACATAAGGTCTTGTTCCAAATTCACAGAACTAACCAGCAACTAGGGCTGATTCACTTGATGCACTCTAATGGTGCAATGTGACTTCCAGATAATTAACTGAGGCATAATTAACACAACCCCCTAAATGTCCTAGATCAACCCAAGATCTATCAAGGAAGATTCATCTCTTTGGTAAGCTTAGACTTTTATTGCCTAATCAACTCAAACCAACTCTAAACGTAAGTAATGCATGACCAGAAAGCAAACTGCAAGGCTCAAAAATATCACCAACCTGTTATAGCAAGATTACGTCTTGATTTAGGCAGAAAATACACAATTCTTTATTTGAACTATCAGGAAAATTGAAAGCAGTAGGAGTTTATCAATTATACTTCCTGAAGTTTAGACAGGCAATCCTCACAGACTGCTCTGCAGGTTCTGAGGAAACTCTTGAAGCAAAATTGATAAAATTGCCCAATAAACAAACCCATCTATCTTAATCATAAGAGTAAATAAGTGTGGTGAATTTCATGCTGATAGAATGATTCCTTTAATGCTCCACATTTAAAACACAGAGACCGTAATGGAAATGTATTTTCACTAAGCATGGATACAAAATCATTTCCAAGAGGAAATAAAATACCAACAGTAGCAAATAAGGACTAGATAAATACTAGAGTTTTTTCATTTTTTCTACTTGCTGCTGGTAGTTGGACAAGCTGTAATTTCATGGCCACGAGGATTAATAGCAAGACCATCCCAAGGCACATTTTCATGAACTCCACGGTGGTGCAGGAGGCTGCAGCTGCTCTGCGGGCTGCTGGCAGTTTCCAAAGCCTCATCTGTGCGTGGGTGGCAGGTGAGCCCCAGCAGCAGCACCGGCACCGCGTGGCAGCTCATGGAGAAAACTGCAGAAGGAAAGCAGCGAACCTTGCGAAAGAAATCCAGCCCTTCGCTGTCTGGCTAAATGTTGCAAAATCCTGGATAAGCCAGGGCAAGTGGCACCTTTTCTTAAGCAATTCTGTGCTGAGGTTCCCGAACCTCGGGCAGCAGGCGGAGCAAGCACTCTGCACTCACAAGTGCACTTCCCTGGAAAACAGCACCTTCAGCCCATTTGGACTCCAGTTCCTGATGCCGTCTGAGACAGCTTTGTGTAACAGAGGTGCACATACCCCGTGCAGAGCCCTCGCTGCTTCTGAGGCTGCTCAGAACTAAAAAGCCACAGCACGGAAGCAGCCACTCGCTGCTGCAATTTACCACCCCCAGCTGCCAGCATAACCCGCTCCCCCAGCTCGGTCAAAGCGGCCAGTGCTTCTTAAACTCTTTAAAGCCAAATAAAGCAGTTTAGCCTAAGAAAAAAATACTCAGAATAAAGGAGCAACGTCTAGGTGCAGCCCTGGGGACAGAAAAAGATGAGCAGCAAGCCGGTAGGAGTGCAGCAGCAAGTGTTTAGGCAGGCTGCACTCAGCTCTGCTGCTGGTTCAGCCACAGCAAGTGGAGATGTGTGACCACAACCTCCTGAGGTCAGAGCATGAACCAAGCTGAGAAATACCCCATAAACATGGGGGGGGTTGGCTTTTAATATTTCTTTTCAGCCAGGAAGTGTTCATGCCTCTGCTCTGCTCCTCACAGTTTGATGTTGTAGCCGTAAATGATAATTCACCTCTGGCTGCTCCTACCCTTGTCTCTCTGCATTCTTCTTTCTGGCCTTACCTGCACAAGAGCAGGACCCAGCTGTGCCTGGGTAAAAGAAACAGAACTACAAAAAGCTCCGATCCCTACAAACCAATTTCTGCTCGGTAATACCCACGTGCTTGAAGATTATCATGAAAGTCAAACAGCGACTTCATTTTTAGACTGTGAAACTATTACTGCATTTATCTGCACTTTATTATCAGCCACTTTGATAATCAGAAGGATACATTTATGGTGAGGTAGAACATGAATCATATCTGGTGTGTAGATCTGATTTAGAATCTGGACTTTCAGAGCACACAGATGCTCTGAGTGCTTGAATACATCAAGGGACTCGTGATTAGGAGCTACCCCAGGCCAAGACAAGCTGACTAACAGAGCTTCCCCCGGACAGCTCTAGAGGGCACACAGCATTCAGATTCTGCACAGAACAGTTTTCAAAACTGCTTTTGGTTTACTGGAATCCACAGGTACACCTCTGTAACATTAAAACTTTTCAGAAAATATTAAAAGCATTTTTCTGTGGTCATACAGGACAAAGTATATCCCTTCTATGTGCTAAAGCTTTCTAAAGTATACAAAGATATAAAAACTGCACATAGCAAGCTGCAGGAGACAACAAAAGATTAGAATGTTAACTCTTCTTTGTAAACTTTGAGTTAGTTGCAAAATTCCCTTTA
>VZTI01003602.1:262111-342639 GCA_013397865.1 Struthidea cinerea
AAAAAAAGAGCGTTTTTCCATGTAACATTAAGATAGTCAATACCTTTCCATCTCAACACACTGATGGGGGCACAGTTCCATGCAATCCCCTTCATCTTTCTTCTTAATTTTGAGCTCCTCACAGTGAATCTGTTAGGAACAGGGAAGAAAAAAAAAGAGTTTTTAAGGAGAAGTAAAAAATCAACAATCTAAGAAGAAAAAGTTAAGTATCCAATTACAATGAGAACAGGTAACAGTGTCTTATATTTCTATTTTATTCTTCATAAACTACAAATGGTTGACAAGCAAGCCAGGAATCTACTTCCTCCTTACTAGCATCATCCTCTAGTAAGTCCACCACTGTATCAGGTACAGTTCTGCAAGGGCAGAAGCAACAACAATTTCTGGCTGCAGTGACAAAAATCTACCCAAGGAACAAAGCTGTCAGCAGTCGCAGGGACATTGGAAGAGTTGCGAAAAGGGCTTTTATTAATCATCCTGAAAGAATCAATTATCTTTCATACTCTGGAATTCAAGCATGTCCTCACATTGTCCAAAAAATTCCAATGTTTCACAGAAGTGCCCAGTAAAACTACTGCTCCAAAATTAAGAGAATTTGAGTAACGACTCTGATCTAAATCACTTGGAGAGAAAAGGAGCCATATGTAAGTTGTTGAGCACGAGTGCATTGTTCAAGCACTCTACAAGCTCCTAACAAGCTTCCCTCTGGTCAGGCAAGTTACTCTCCAGCACTGCATTTCCAAAGAGAAGGGAGAGAAATAAAAAAAAAAACAAACTAACCTCCTGGAGAAAAGGGCTGTTACAGGGTAGCAGTAAGAAGTCCACATTAAGATAATCCCTTAAACCTGGAGGTTTTGGATTAAAACTCCACACATGAAAAAAGCAAGCACCACCTCTCCATCTCAAGTGGGAAAAGAGACTGTACAAAGAGTGAGCCAACATCACCTCATCCAGAGGAGTCATTCTGCTCCTGTGCTGCAGGCTGGTGACAGCCCTGGGCATGTTTCCTCAGACACCTCTAGTTCATCGGAAAAGGAGCCCAGAAGCCTTATTCTTCTCTTTAGATCAAACAATATCATTGTGATAGTTGCTAGAACTGAAAATTGACAGGTTTCCTAAGACCTAGCTTAAGGACAGCAAGGTGACCACTGAAATGAACTGGGGAGCCATCCAGAGCTAAACCTGCTATTTATAAGCAAGTAAGTTTTCAATTACAAGTCACTCTCTTTATTGGTAACATCAACTTAATGTGACACCACAGCTGAAAATTTTATACAAACCATGCTGCTTCATCTATGTGCAGGGCAGAAATTTAAAATGAAAGGTTGCCAGCAGAAGATCTGAAGTGTTTGGCATCCCTCCCCCTTCTTAATTGCAATTCCTGCAAGCATTTCACACATTCTAAATGCATCTGGTAATCACCAATTACAAGGATCCTATTAAGAAAAAAAATGCCAATTCAGTTTCATGTGAAACTTGATTCCAGCTTGGCTGAGTTTTATGAGTGTCTGTTTTATCATAACAAAATCACGTCAAAGTATGGAAAGCTGCATTCGATTGATTTCAATGGGAGCTGCAGACACTGGGGACTAATGAGGATTAAGCCTTATTAGGGAGTGCCTAAACTTGGCCTGCAAGTGTCTAACTTAAAAATACCAAATTTGAAAAATATTGACCTGGAATGAACACTCTCCACTGCCACTGAACCAACAAAAAAATAAAGCAAAAAGACTAAAGGAAATCAGAATGAAAAAAAACCCAAAACTGACCCAGAACACCACAGAATTCAGACTGTTACTCCAGCTCTAATTCGTCCCACTGAGCTTTGACATTTCAGCAGTTTCAGATGTATTTGCCAAGCTGGGCACAGCATTGTGGCCCACATTAAAGGGATGCAGGTTAAATGTTACTGAAAATATGACACCCCTGTCAGTAAGAGTCATGCAAGAAGCAAACAACATTCTGAAAAACTGGAAAGGAAAAAAGAAGTGAAGAATGAACAAAAATACATTTATTCAGTTATTAGATGTGTTCTTTCCTGGTACTGCAGAGTGAGCCGGATTTAGGGGCCCTGCTGGGGAGCTCTCTGGGGCTGCATCGTGGGTGCTCCGGGTTTTCCGCATCCCTGCTCTGCCAAGCCGGGGAAACAGAAAAAGCTGCTCAAGCTGACAAGTCCCACATCCCTGCATGGCCCAGCTGCACACCCAGGCAGCGTAAACATGCAGCTCTCCAGAAGCCCTCATTCTCAGGCTGCTGGGGTGGGGGACGTTGTGCAGGTCTCCCGACACTTAGTCATATGCAGATTTTGCAGCTAAAATCCAAATCTCCACTTGTGAACCTGAACGAAAGAGATGCAACCCAGTTGTTGTGCCCTGTGCAAGTGTTTGTTATTAGAACAACCAGAAGTTCTTACAACCATAATATGCAATGTAACGCTGTAGGTTTTTATTAGACCTGGCAGACTGAAGCCAAGATGGATAAAATTCAGCTACTTCAAAGAATTAAGGCTCTGTAAAAGAGGGGGTTGTAATGGTCATGTAAAAGATTGCTCAGAACTACATAAATTTTCTGCTTTCTGTCAAGGCTTTTAAGAACAGGAACACCCTGAAGTAAAACAGAATCAGTTCTGTTCACAGATTTATGGGGTCTTACAATAATTGGAAATGTTTGTTAAAAAGTGTGCAGAATTTCCTTGGTGCTCACCCACCAAATTTACCACGGCTCCAAGCTCTAAGTATTTCCTAGATACACCCAGAATAGGTCAAAAAGGCACTTTTTTTGGCTGGAGTATTAATTTGCATTAAAAACAAGTTTCCCACACAGAAAAAACACATTTGGAGAGAAAAAAAATACATTGTTCAAGAAAGACAATGAGACTCACTAATTCTAATGAAATCTTAACTGTAAAATTGATTACAACCAGAGAGGCACTCATCAAACTCGTGTTTCAAAATGTTTTCCAAAGTGCTTTTCACAAACATCCTTCTTGTAAATGTTAAATCCTGCACTGCTCTTGCCCCATTCTCTTTTTCTTTCTTGAAGTCTAGTTCTAGCTTAAAAGCTTTTGATGTTCCCAAACCTTTGCTCATTTTCCCCCAAACCTGCTCAGTAGTTCACTTGTATTTCATTTGTACCAAAGCAATATTTTGTGGGAATGCAAAGTAAAATGAATGCCAGAGATGAGCCAGACTAAAAGATGCAGAAAAAGGGAAAGGAGATTTTTGGTTTGGTTTGGTTTTCCTGCCTAGATCAACTCAATGATTCAATTTTACAGATCACCACCATCACCAGACATATTGTCCCAGTAGAGAGAACAGAAAACAAACAACATGCCAAATAAATTAAAGTACATGCTAGCAAATTACACATAAGGAATAAACCCATTCCTAAGTTACCTTTCCAGGAATACACATTTTTCTGTTGTGAAAGATGCAGGGCCTGTCACAGCCAGGCTGAGTAAATTTACCTCATTTAAGCATTACCCATGTTGCAAAATAGCTCCAAAACAAAATGGAACAAACACCATCATCAATGCTGTTGATAAACAAGCCAGCAGGTTACACATTATTTGTGTGTGGCTGTTGTGTAGGAGGAGTGGGACAGAGAAATGCATTATTACAGTAAATGTGACCAAAATGGAAGAACAACCGGAGAAAGAAAAGAGCATTTGATGAAAGAGAGCCTAAGTGACACTCACTGAAACTAATCTAAAACAGCCTTCAAGACTTTTTTGGCCTGAAGAAATCATAGAACATTCCTGGTGTCTCCCCCTACCTACACATTCCCAGGTTTGGTTCTCAGAGTAGCACGTGAACCAGCCATTGCACTGCATGTCTGTCTGCTCTTTGCTGAAAATGCAGCTTCAGACACAACAACGCTGCCTAGAAAAAGCCACAAGCACAGCAAGATCTGCCAGTTGTCTCCTCTCCCTGTTACTTCCTGATAAAATGCTGAAACTTCAATATAAGACAGTTTCTAACCAAAATCTTAAATCTGAAGCTTGATTTTACTCAAAAATAAAGAGTACATAGTTTCCTCAGTTCTACCTTGCCTAATTTAGTTTGGACAAAATGAAACTGGTACCTGCCCTTTGTGATGCAGGAAGATTTAATGCTGAATACTTTAAACTGGTCTCAATATTAAACAAAATATTCTCCTTGATTAAGGTAACAGCTGATTTTGAGCAGCAATCCCCCCAAAAGAACTTAATTCCTAGATGCCCTCCCAAGGAGCTGTTATGTCCACAACTTGATAAACAGTCTGGTCTACGAGTGCTGGTCCCCCACACTGGGTGTGTGAAAATGCTCCTCTTGACACACACAAATTAGTGTCAGTGGTGAGCGCAAAACACTGCTTTAAACTACAGGACCTTATTCAAAATCAATACAGTTCTTTGTTCTTGAATTGAAACTGAGACAAAAGCAATTTACAGACATGTTTCTCCCTTCGCTAATCAGCACATTTCTAAACATCTTTGGATTGAAGATCTCAAGAACATCTAAAAGTGAGAAAATGATTCCCCAATGAGTATAAATTCCTTCTTCAGGCAGAAATCAGTGGCACGAATGTCACCAAAAAGCCACCAGTCATGCTCAGGCTTGCTTGACACACATTTTACGTTTGGGCTTACCATGTCAGCCACTCCACACAGGCACCTGCACGACTGAGTTTAAAGCACACAAACTCTTTTGAAAGGGCACAAAACACGAGCTCAGTGCCAAAAATATCATGACCACACTTCCAACATGCAAAAGAGTCGCATAAGAAGTGACCAGAGGAAGTTGCAAATATCATCTCACCAAGCCATCAAAGTTACACGCAGCCTACCTCAAAACACCATCAGTACTTCTCTTGTTAAAAATGAGATTCCTCATTTTTAATACAATTAGAAGAAATCTTTTCTTCGTGGGCAAATGTTCAGTTCAGCTAAAGCCAATTAGTGTACACAGGCCTGGGTGCAAAGTTCGTAATACTTTGAGCACACTTATTGTACACAATTTCTGTGGAAGCAAATTGTTAATAGAATACAAATTAATTTTTTTAAAAAGTATAAAATATGTCGATAAAATAAAGCTCTCAACAATTAATATCTTTTCAATGGCATTTTCTCATTATCTGCATCCAACTTTAATTAGCTCAACAAATTATTTGGAGGTGGGCAAGATGGGAAGGAAGTACTTAGTTATTTGTTAAAAGTCAATTGTAAATTATGCAGTAAAAAAAATGGTTCTTTATTATTATTCACTGCCAAAGCATGGATAGGAAGCTTTCCAAAAGATAAAATACAGAAGTGAAAAGGAAAAATGCTGCAGGATAAAAGCAAGATTAATAACTATGATATTCATTGATAGTGCCCAAAACGGGGGTTTTTCGCTGAGCAATTTTTAATAGAGATGTCACTGCAGTGAAACTGTGATGTTGTGACAGGAAAGGACAAAACTTTCTCATATAATCCAAATCAAAAGACAAAAGTTAGGATGTATCAAATCCGTGACTTTGGAATCAAGTCTCTGCAGCATAAGGAGGTAGAATATAAGAAAGTAACAGAAAGGAGATTGCTCCAGGTACAGGGGCCACGTGGCCGTGAAAAAAGGCATAGGCAGACCTAGCTACAAAAAGCTGTGCACCTAAAAGAAGGGAAGTTTAACAGCAAGAAGACAAGAAGGCTTGATTTAGAAGAGTAATGCAGCTCTGTTCTATGCAAGGTTCCTGCCCTCCAAACAAGCTTCAAAATCCCATGACAAAAAAAAAAAAAGGAGAAAGAAGAGCCCATAGAAAGGTAGGAACTATCCAACCAGCCAGTTGCAAAAAATCATTGGCATTGCTTGGCTGGCAGGAACATCAATCCTAAACAACTCAGAAGCATATGCTGCTTTCCACACATTCCAGCACTCCTCCACTTCTGGAAAAATGGTACTGCTGCTGCCAGAAACTCGGACTCTGCCAGCAGCGTATCACAGTGTCCTGAGGCTCTAGAAGCAAGCCAAGGGAAAATGAGAACTTTTGCTTCATTTTGAGAGGGAGGTAGAGCAGTCTAGAGCTCCTGCAGCTGCCCCAGCACAAACAGGAATGTGCCCTCTGGCAGCAAACAACATCAGCCCTGGAAAAAGGAGGTTGTAATACCGTAGCTCCAAGTATTCCTTACTCAGGGGTAGAATGAATCAAAACTTCTGAGGTGCAGCTTTGATGCCAATTTACAGCCAGAAGGCAAGCAAAATATCACCTAGCCCATTCTCAAATGCTGGATTACAGAAAATAATTTGTAGCAGATGTCCTAGTGATAGAACTACCTAAGGGAACCCTGTGCCTGCGCCAGGCAGTCAGTACCCCAGGGAACATCCCAAACTCCACAGAACAGATGAGACTTCCAAAGTTCTCAGCAGAAAGCTTATCCACAAAGAAGGATTTTGGTCAAACCCAGTACAGGTGCACTGAATCTTTGTATCACTAGATTTACCCCAAAATAACTGTTTAATGTAGTTAGTGCTCTATATGGCAATATAGAGCACTAACTAAATAATCCTTTACTATTGCTGTACTTTTCATTGTCCAACTTTATGCAGGAAAAGTAAATAAAAGAACATTCCTACAGTCATTCTATATAAACAGTATGAAGAAATTAAAAAGCCATTTAGGAAAAAAAGAAAAAAACCTTTAAAATACCAGGTTTTGGATTTGAGGTCTTTTTGGTAGATGAGAAGGGAAAACAGGCACCTGACTTCACTCTGAGGCTAGGAAGAGATCCACCAGCACAAATTTCCAATGAATGCAGCTATTACTCACCATATTTAGGGAAGGTGTCCGTCTCTGTACTGCCAGGTTAGGACATCCCAGCCTCAAATAAAGGCTCTCTGAATCAAATGAGAACTAAGTGGTTTGGAGGCAAAAGTGTGTCTGTGTATATATATCTCAAGGTTTAACCTACACCCCAGGCTTAGGGAAACCCCTTTCTTATAGTCATTCTGCCATTGAGAGCACATTCATCTCTCTCAAACAAACACAGCCCACACAGACCTACTTGAAAGCACTGGTTGTAAGAGACCACAGAGGATTCCCTCTCATTCTTCAGAGTAGCATGGAACAGTGACACAACGCTTTGCCCACGCACCAGCAAGAGCTGCTCTGTGGGAAAAGTGGTGGTCTAGCATGGTGGAAAAGCTGCATCAACTCAAATTGAATAGAACACAAATATCAATCTAGAAGCAGAATAATTTACTGTAAGAGGCAAATAGGTCAGGGAGCCATTTCTAGGAATGCATTTTAATTACAATTTATTCTAAAGGTTTCCCTTACAGAATCAGTGCTCGGTTTGACCAGCTGCAGTCCCCTCATCAGCAGTGACATTCAGCTCTGCCCCGACCAGAAACACCACCCTATTATATCTGATTTTCATTCTGAGGAAGAGAGTACATAGAGGTGAGGGCTGCAGAAACGTCTCCCCTTCACCAGACAAGAAGTGACGCAGCATTTTCAAGAATCTACTATTCATTTCAGGCTATAGCCCACTGCACACAGGGGTTGATTAATCAAGTTTCACAGATGATAAAAATTAACATTATCATGCTGTCACCTAAAAGTGAAAGATTCACAATAGGTAAGCTCAGAAAAACACTCATCTCTGATTGTTGTATCAGTTTCGGTTTTGACGACAACAAAACCTGTGCAGTTCTGCACCAAGGACTAAAAACCCTGCTGAGATTTTTAGGAGATTCCTGTTGTAACACTCATGATCTAACTGCCCTGAGAGCATCCCCATGCTCCTAGCAGAAATATCTCAGCTGCTCAGGAGAGCAAGATGGATCTTTTTTTGTCAAAGCATTTACACTCAGCTTCTTGCATGCACACAGACAGCAGTCATTTGCAAATTCACGTTTGATTCACTGCAGGTTTGTTCAAACAAAACTATTCCGGAGGCATTTGCAATTACAACAGAGGAAACAACGGGTCAGAATCAGGATGTGGGAAACCAAGGTCCAATTCTTTCCCCTGCCTTTCCCTGAAGGGAGTTCAATTGTGTTTGTACCTCCTGCATACATGTTTTAACTGCTGAAGATGCAGGGTGATTTCTCCAGTCTTTTGCAATAACAGTGTTCCACTACAGATGAAGAATTTGCTGTCATTTTCTCAGACAAAACGTTAATGACTTCAGCTTGATGGTTCGCACATTTACCAACAAGAGCTCAGATTTACTGGCTGCCTGCTTAGAATAAATTTAAAAAAAAAAAACAAAAACGCAACAGCACCCCAACATCTTCCACTTCTCAGAACAGCGTCCTGTACACACAGCTCCACATCAGTCACTTTTTCTTACCCAGATCTCTTGCTTCATTTTATATAAGCCTTTATAAAAAGCTGAACAGCCCCGACAGGGGACATTTGAAAGCAACCCACCAGCAAAGGCTCAGTAGCCAAGTGCTGGAGCAGTGTCTTGGGAGGTGAGTGACACATGCTCAAATCCAAGCAGCAAAAGAAAGCAAAGCCTAGAGCATCCTCTGAGGGGAAATGCTGTTCCCACTGGATGATTGAGTAAGAAGGGAATAGCATTAAATATTACTCAGCAATGCATTCAGGCAGAATACAGTGAATATAGCCTTCTATGGTTTTGGCTTTCACTGCACACAAACAGCTTTCAGCTTTGGACTGATCAACATGCTTAATTGCAATGGGACTGGAAATAGTTCAAGGCATGGTTGTCATTTTGTCATCATCTGTCAGCTCAACAGTGATGGGGCTTAATTAAAACTCTGCATGTGTGCAGCCTCCTGGGTTTATTATCCATCACCTGTTCCACAGAACCACTGTGGTTTCTGCCAGGGAGGCCAGGAATAGCCACTTTTCTCCTCGTGCAGGACAAGGCAAAGCCAGGACTGTTAAGACTTTAAGGTCAGGTGCCTTCCATGAGTTAAGAGAAGTGACCAAAGACAACTGATTCTAGGAAGCATTCCCTGAATAAAACGCAAACCACAAATATTTCAACTGGAGTCCTTCTGAGCCTGGACATTTCCTGTTCTGCTGGGCTACTCCGAGCACCAGCCATGCCCAAGGCAGGAACAGGCAGGGATGTGATGCTCTACCTGTGCAGCAGAGGTTAACAGGGCACAGCATCCTTCCTGCTTCCAGAGAAGAGGAGGTGAAAACGTGGGCCCTTCCTTTCCTGCTAACAGCAGCTTCACAGCCCTCCTGACTCAAACAATTAGAGGGTTTTCTTTTTTAACTCCTGTAAACATTGGTGATATGAAAGTATTGACATTTTCAGCACACCAAAGCAGGCACATCAAAGCGTTTTGTAGAGGCAGAGAAAAGCAGTCAATGGAAAAATCGAAGGGGAAACCCTCTCTTTTAACCTCCAGTGGAAAATTGTGGGGGTACAGCAGAAATCACCTTCTTACCTGACTTTCCCACTGCCCCCATTCAGAAGAATAAAACCCCTTTGGCTACACCACACATAACTGAATAATAAAAATTTCATTGCTTCTTATGCATAACCAAACCACTTACCTAGAAAAAGACCACGTTGGATGGTTGCCATTCAAATTATTTTATTGTCCACTGAAGAACTGCTTGTTTAGGGGCTTTCCATGGGGGAAAAATAAGGAAATGAGTTAGAGAAAATTTAATATAATGCAAAGACAACAGTTTAAAGTACCAGATCCTTGGTGACTTGTAAAGGGCTTAATTGCCATGTAAGTATTATTCAGGAGAGAAAAGACCACTACAAAGAAGAAAGAGGACTGGGGGGGAAAAAAGCAATTTCAAAAGTACTCAAAACACTTTTGGACTCCAGTATTCTGGAGAGGCAGCTTAAGACAGATTTGCTGTCCAGAAACGTTCTGAGATTTAGCTTGAAGTTGACACTTTGATACCACACTCGGGGCATTAGGAGTTTGTTCTGCTGAAACAAGGCAGCCTGCTGTTCTCCACACAAGCCTTATTCCCTGGCTGTCTGCAGCTGTCCTCCTGTCTCTCTGGTGCACGAATGAGAACTGCTCCCACGCACTCAGGGTTTTCTCAAGCTAAAATACTCTCTTCTGCTTCACTCACAAGTAGGTTGGCTGCTCTCTTTTAGTTCTTTATGCTTAAACAGGTTCACATACCCCAGATCAAGAAGCAGCAGTGAGACAGCCGGTCCCAGCTGTCAGGTTTTTGAGGTGAACTAAACACGTTAAGGTGAGGATACCTCTTATCCACACTTCATACACTATTAAAATATATTTTTGTGCTCACCGAAGTGGCTTTCTGAGGGAGGGAGATGCTGCTGCCCAGCTCTACCCTAAATTTTAGTGAACTGCTTTGATTTTAGTTTGGACTAAAACATCTTTTGCCTGAGATGTATTAGAAGTCAAGGCACTTCCCACCCTTTTTGTTCCTGCTCACTGTGTGGCTTTACTGCTTAAGCTGTGAACGGAAGACCACCCACAACAAATCCTCCCTTCCTTATGGAAAAATTGGAAATGCCACAGCTCCTTTATGAGGTCTTAGATGGTGATTCTATGAATTCTTTACTTTTACTCAAATATATTATGCTGTTTTACTGGATTTTCCTGAAGATGTTAATGAATTTGATAGAACATCAAGTATGAAAACAGGCTTTACACCAGGCCAGCAGCAGCTTCCAGCAGAACATCCCTTCCATTACATTTGTCAATCCCACAAACTTTAAGCAGGCAGCTTAGTGTCAGGGAGGTTTGACTACAAACCTTTTTTTCTTGGCAATAAGGCCACCTTGTTCTCCAGCTGGTTGCCCACCCACTGGTCTCTACCACTACATTTTTTACTGAAATACTTCAGTGTTTATATTCTAGTCCAAGCTGGAATTAAACCTAATTTTAGGCAGTGTGTAAATCCACCAAGAAAGCATTTTCTCATTCTGTACCAACTTCAGAGAGAATTCTTTCCTATCCATATACACTTCCACCTGCCTGCCAATTAACAAGAGAGGAAAGTCAACCCTGAAGCTATACTAAATTTACTACTGTCTACATCAATGAAACCGTAAAGCAACATTTAGTGGTTTGACAGAAAAGTGACCTTTACCTCATGGAGACATGGTATTTTTGCAGGAAGCAAAGCATTTTCACCCAGATTCAGGGACTGCCAAAACCTGCAAGTTGCAGACACTTTCCTGCCGTTCGCTATTTCTTGGCTGGGGTGCAAAAATAAAACCAGACACAGAGCCCAGAGGACTAAGAATTTTCTCAACAAGCTGATCCACCACAAAAACAAAGTTTCCCTGGTCTCTGATTTTCATCTCAGCAGCCAGGAGTGCAGTGAGCTGTGTTCACCCAGAAGAGTGGATACCTCCACAGAAAGAGCTAAGGATAGAATAAGGTGATACACAACAGCTGCATGAGTCTGGGTTAAAAGTGAAAGAAAAAGGAAGCAAAGTAAGAAAAGGAAGAAAGGAAGTCATTTTGATATACCCAGTGAGAGGTGGTGGTTGCCATCAGTACAGGTGGCTGGATAGAGCAAGATGCCTCCACCTGGGTTTGCAGCTGACCAAGGGCAAAGAGAAGTGAAGGTATTTCACAGGAGGTGTCCTGGTTGTTGGTGGACAGGAGGAAAGGAACTTTGTAGGAGAGGAAGGTGGTGAGAGGTGACACATCCACATTTCAGATGAGAATTGTACTCTTTCCCAGCTTCTCTGGAGGATCTGACGACCTTTCCACAACCACCAGCATTCATCACAACACTGAAGCAGAAGCTGTTTGCCCCACCTTCCCCATGCAGCATATGAATCTAATTTTCCCTTTCTGTGAAATCAAGAGTAGTATCTGCTTACAACTCTGCAATATTGTTGTCCAAGTGTGTGGTAAACTTAATAACCACACTAGAGAGAGCTCTCTGGCTCTTAGGAGCCAGATCCAAATATTCCTAAGGCAGCTCTCCATCACATAAGCATGCAGACACACACACACAAACCTATAAATGCAAACACTCCTATATATCCCACAAGCAAGCTGCCTTAGAGCTGTTTCCTGTTACCAAAAGAAAGGACTATAAAAATGAAGGAACTCCTGATCTTAGGCTGCTATTTCCACCTCATATGACCTTAATTTTATGGAAACTGTACCCTTGTGTTATTTAGATTTTACTCATAAAACATAGACAGAGGCAGTATATAGGCTTTGGGGAACAATCAAGAAAAATGTAAAACTTCTTTTAACAGTAAAGAAAAAAGTTGTTAAAATGATTAATTTTTATAAATGATGCAAGGAAAAGCCATTTGTTGTAGTGGAAATAAGGTCTTATTTTCTGTTTTCCTTTAAGAGGAAAAAAAAAAAAACCAAGCTCTTGGATACTAAAATGTTGTAGCAAACAAAGTTCTACTTCCCTTATGTACTTCCCCAGCAATTACAATCTAGAAAAAACATTAAACACTGAGGATTATTTTATAATGTAGGGATATTTATCCACCCATTAATCATGACCTTACTCTAAGCTTCTGCAGTTCTCTGTGCATCCCACTTTGAAGGAAGCCTTAAACCACAGCAGAGGGCCAGTGAGTCTGACAAATTACTACTTTTAAATCTTCTAAATGTTTGAAAGCATTCAAGTTTTGTTCAACCCAAACTCCTAAAAAAGCATATTCGGCCTTTGCAAAGTGAAGATGGACAATGAAAAGCAATTGAATACATATGAGAGGATTATTTGGATGAGACTTTACCTCAGGAGAAAAATAGTAATGGTCACAGAAATAAAATTGTATTCAGTATTAGCAGTTCATAGCTAATCAAAGTGCCATGGCAACTGTCTATGTAGAGATCTCATTACATAAATGCTGTGCTATTTTCAAAGTTTCTACAGGATGCATGGAATCTTTTCCCTTTTCAGAAGTAACAAAAGCAGTCATGTCCAAATTTTCCAAACCAGCCAGACTCCATGCTGTGTACCTGAACACCGTATGGAACTGTCAAGAGTGCACTCAGCCAGTCAGCTCCTAGCAGCCACATTTAATCCAGGCTTAAATCCAAGCCAGACCACAGACACGGATGAACCTGGGTGCCAGCATTTGCCCAGCTCCTTTGGTCCTGTTACCAGAGAGGATTGCAGCTAAGCAAACCAGGCATTTTAGGGCATTGCTATGGGATTTTGAGTCTTCAGCATTAAATACCTTTGAAGAGATGCAAACCCAAAAGCATTTTGGGAGTTGAGGGATGGAGCTGTGTCCTCCCATTCAGCACTAACTTCCTGACTCCTGTCAGGAAGTTAAGAAATTACTGTCTCCCAGTCTGGTTCAGAGCAAGGCCCGTTCCAAGCATTCTTCCTAAGGAAATCCCCCCACCTTCAGCAAAAAGTGTTTTTTTAACTGCTCTCTTCCTTGCAGCATTAGTCAAAGGCTATGGGAAATTGTACATCTTTGTAGCTTTTATTAACTTATTTCCTTTCCAGCAATATGATGTAAAACCAGTAGTGAGACTCTTTTTAAACTCGAGTGTTACTGTGGTGCTATCAGCAGCCTCATGGTCCTTTTCAGTGCGCAATAACCACCATATCTCAACAGATAACCGCAGCCTTAGAGACCTTAATATTGAACACATTGACACAAAATGCCTTTAAATGGTTCCTTTTGTGGTTTGAGGAGTTGTTTTACTGTAGCCTGTAGAAGTTCTCAGGTGAACTCTGAAAATAAGGAAATCCAGAGCTGAAAGAGAGTGCAAAGTCAGCGTTCAGAGGATAGACCTGGATTGCCTGCACACCTCTGTAGACATGAGAAGACAGGACCAAAGCCAACTTCAAACTGCAGCCTCCGTCTCCTGTATGCACGCACAGCGATTTGGAAATGGGTCAAAACTCCAGCACGACAGAGAGTTGCAGCAGTTACTTCAGATGACAGAAAGTGATAGACGATGGTTTCAGAATATTGCAGCTTAAAGCACCAGGGCTAAACCAACAGTAATATAGATATGAGGATAGTCAGATTTATAATGAAAGAAGAAAATTGAAAGCAGTCTTCCATGTCTAAAAGAACCGTTCTTAAAGGAATTCCGTTTTGAATCCATAATGGACATACACAGACACACACAAAAATCTCAAACCAAACTATGCTTCTTGCTGAACTGATCTTAATATCTATTGCTAGAAGCACACAAACTATTATGGTTTGGGGTGGTTTTTTGGTTCTTTATGCAGAGTTTCAGAGATACAGAATTGCTTTTTAGCTAGAGACTGGTTTTGATCTACTAGACTTCTAAGCTGCTTACTTGTTACTGGAATTGCCATTAGTCCCCCAGTAAACAAACTAGCAGCAACACTGCTTGCTTACCCTACAACACCCCCAGACCTTTCTCTGCTTTCAACTGCAACCTACGCAATGGAACAGGATTCTATTTTAGCAATAATACAATTTCATAGTTGGAATCCCCTTCAGTTTGAAGCAAACAGCAGCAGTGACTCATCACAAGGCATTTTAAAAAAAAGGGGATTTCCTACCAAAGTAAAGCACCAATGAACATCACAGAAGGCAAAAATCAGCGAAGATCACAGGAAAGAGGGACACCAAGGATTCCTCAGGGAGGTGATACAACTACAGAAAAAAAAGTAATGGCTTTTATTGCAGCTGGAGGCTCATGATCCAAACTGGATTTGTTATTCTGAAACCGAAACCAGACACACACCAGAGTGTGAGGCTTCACTCCGAAACCCAGCTGAGCCAACACAAAGCTGCTTTGAGCAGCCAGCAGCGATTTTGGAATTTTTGATTAATTCTGGATTCTGGCAGGGGCAGAACCATTGTACACATCATCTACAATATGGTACCTAGAACACAGAACTAGGCTTGGTTTAACTGCTGAACAAGGCAGTAGAGGGAAATGTTACCAGGCAGCAGCCATTCCCCAATACCTGGGCTCCTTCCATGAGTCAGAGCCAAGCATCTGCTGCTTTCAGTAAGTAACCTTTCAAGTTACTGTTTCTAGTAAAGATAAACTCCCCTGCACAGTGAAGGCAGGAGAGTGGTTGCAAACTACGTGGGTTGTTTCATACGTAGGCTGTTCATAGGAAGGGGCCACCTCCTGCCTTGAATACAGATGCCAGCAATTAGGATTTTTAGTAACTGGGTGTTTGCCCAGTGGGTGAGGCTCTCAGAGCCCCTGGCTGGCACACCAGGAAGTTGGCAGCGGCATCACATTTTTAGGGAAAGATCAGCAGGCAGAGCCTGAACCCGGGGTTGTTCTGCCACTGAACCACAGTGCTACCTCACCAAGTCACAACTTCTGTCTACTTCAATCCAGGAGAGAATGAAAACTGCACAGCTTCATGGCCCTCCTGCACTCAGCCCCACAACAAGAGGCATCACTGCTGACTGAGCTGCTTTAGGCATCATCTCTGCACTGAGTTTGGCTGCAGAAGTTCTACCTCTTCACTACAGAGAGATGGGAACAGGAACCAACACCAGCAGGTCAATCTGTCTTCTGCCTAACATGAAAACAAAACACCACAAAACTGAGCAACAATTCAAATATCTCACTTTCAAATGCCAGGCATGAAAAGCAAGAAGTAAGCAGGCAGTGTCAATATAGACGAATTAAAAGGAAAGCATATATATATGTAAGGGGTATAAAACAGCTTCATTTCTCCACAGGAGCTGCAGAGGAAGACCTGGCCAACACTCCCCCCAATTTGTTTCTATATTATTAGTAACTGTATAAATTAGAGGAGATCAAACTCACCCCTTTGCAAAACTGTTATTCTTTCACAGCAGAGTTTTGGGGAAGGTGTTTGAATAGAACAGGTCCTCTGGACAGACTTAGAGATTCAGGTGTTAGAGACCTCTTTTTACTTTTCTCAGGCTCAGCTGGCCCAATGCTTACATCTAGGGAAAAGACATGGAAACAAAGAACACTATCAATGGAATCAAGGGTATCAATTAAAGGACTGCTCACACAGCTCCACAGAAGCCTGCAATGGCTAAGGGAGGGGCAGATAGCCAGAGGCACAAGGCATTCAAGGGCAGGAAAGGCTGAGTGTTTAGACAAAGGAAAAAAATGATCAGTACAGCTGGGCTGTGCTGGAAGACAACCCACAGCATTTTCTTGAAGTCTCCAATTCCTCCTTCTCAGTCAGTAAAGGATCAAGCTAAATTTCCCTTCATTATATTTAAGCACAGGCAGAAGAAATATTCTTCTGAGCAAGTAAGAAACAGTAAATCTTTTTCAAATCTCTTTTCAGTCCTCTTTCCCAAATTCTCCTCATGTAGCAATTTATCTTGCTACATCTCCCTCATGATAATCTCCACACCCATAGGCCCAGCAGTAAAACTAGTTCAAATTTTTCTAAAAAACTGGTCTGTCTCAAAAAAACCTGCTCTGGTCCCCCAGGGTTAGCTGGGATTCATCTTCTGACCAGGGCAAGGCAGCAGGCTGAAATGCCAGATGCGTGAAGCTGCAACCAGCATAGAACTTTAAGGACATAAAAGAGATCCATTTTTTATGTGTTCTACAGGGGATTTTGGTTACCCCCAGACTTGGCCATTTCCACAAAATGAGAGCAAGCAACACGAAACAAATCTTCCAATACATCTAGCCAAAACAGTTATCCAGTATCACTAAATAGGAAAAAAGGTCCCTACAATTAGGTGAAAATCGCCAGAAGGATCTAAAAACAAATTACTGGATAGTGAGATATTGATTAAAGTTCTCTAAATACTCATTTTTGAACCGATTATTTTCAATCGTTTGGAATATTTTTCCCAGCCAGTTTTTCCTCAGCACATCAAACCTTTAGGAGGCAGGAACTAGGTACTGAGTCCACCTAAATCATGCCAGCTGCAACTGATCCACAACATTCCCACTTCTGATTGTTTCACCCTAAAGTGAATCTGAATATGTTTATTTCTGAAAGCTAAGTTTTATTTCTAGATAACGTTATCTGTATATCCACAATGGGTGAAGTGTTTAACACCTCACTGGACTAAGGAAGGACAAATTCAACATGAGAAAGTTTACCTCTACAGTTTATTTTTAATTACAGGTGAGTGCAGAGGTTTAAGTGTATCCCACGTGGAGTATTTGGGCAGCTTTTTGCACAACAAGCCTTGCAGTTTATTCCTTCCCCAAGAAAGTTGTAGGCGATTCTGTGAAACATCCCACAAGGTGTCACTAGAGATGCATCAGCCAAAATACTCCTCGAATGCCCTTCCCTATCCATGTTCCCCCTTCCTAGGAAACATGTTAGACAGCTTTGGAACAGGATCAGAAGGAGTTAATGCCCCAGCAGGAGCGTCCTGGTGCAGCGGGGGGCTTTCAGCTGTGCTCTGTAAGCAGCAAAGCAATGACTTGAACAGTAAATGAACCGCATACACACAGATCAATGGGAAATGCAAACAACTTCAGCCATCAACTTTTAATGAACTACCTCAAAAAACTGACCATAATACAGAGAAACAAACAAGATCAATCATCAGCTCAGCCTCAGTTCCACGCTAATGCCAGAAAACATGTTTTGTCTCATTTTATTTTGATGATTCACAGTTTCATGCCCATCTTTTACTCCTAACCCTGAAAGCTACACAGATGTCTTGCAAAAATCTGCTATCATATTTAATGGTGTGCTTGTTCCTCATTTATAGTTATCGCTTCAGCCCCTTTCTATTGAACACTGCATGAACATAGGATGAGTCCAAAACTACTGTGCTGGATTATGTTCTGTACATTCTCCTTTCTACCACCCCCTGTATTTCCCTTTCTCGAAAAAAAACCAGATCTCACTTGAGAGAAGGGTTGCTTAACATTTGAAAACCATCTTTGACAAAGCTCTCAACCAGAAATTACACTCCAGTGTCTAATTTTTGAAAATCTCTAAAAGATCAGTAGGATTTACTGCCTTAGAAGACGACATAATTACTCACAGGTGAACAGAAGCACATCATTGACCCAGCACTCACCTGCTCCAAGATGACCCAAGTACACCAGGTGTAAGGACTTACTTTGCCTATTGCCTGGCAGACACACAGCTGCAGCACAGCTTCCAGGAACAAAGTTCCAGGAGCATTTGGGATCTCCAAAACATATGAGAAAAATCAGGAAGGAATAACATGGCTACTCTGTAAATTTACTTTGGACAGGAAAATACCACATGCTAAGAAAACTAACATTAATATGTTCCTTCAAAAGAGGAAAAAAAAAAAAAAAAAGAAAGCCAGTGTTTGCCTTGTTTTTTACATGATTATCAAATATTTCCATTCAAAACAGCTGATTACTGTAAACTCAGAAAGTTCCTTTGCCTGTTCAGGTTACTTTGCAAACAAACAAACCACTTCTGTGGCTACATCCTTCTGTGCTCCTCCCCCCTCATCAGTAAAGTGGGTTTATTTGACTTCAGACTTCATGAACACACATCAATACCTCATCGAAAAAACATTATCATTTCATGGGCAAATTATGACAAAGACTTTCCACTTTTCCTCATGGTTCGTGTTACCTTGGATATCCAGGATTCTTATCCTCCATTTATACTCTTAACAAGTTCAAGTAATAATTTCTTCATTTGCCCTAGTATTTGTGGAGCCTTAACTTAAATCACTATGGCAAGACTTGTGTTTTACAGCTGATCTTGACAGGCTGCTAAATTTGTTTCCCTGCACAAGGGTATTTTTTGCTTTTTTTAAACTTTAATAGCAAAGTTCTTCCACTCCCTTTGAGAATTTAGAGGCTTTTTTGTGTGTGCATAAAATGTTTCAATGAGTATCTGTGAAGACTATAACAAAAACATCACTTTTTGAGACCCTTTGTATTTTTAAGTTCACCAGTTAGGAACTGAGATGTCTTCCGATTGCTAATAAATAACACTCGATTCTCCCCCCTTTCCATTTCCCCTTTGGCTTCCCTCCACTATATCACCAGATTTGGGAAGGGGGATGCCTACAACTACGGGATTTTCAGTACACTCTGGGGAGTCTGGAAATGACTTGTCTGAAGGATCTCAAAGAGCCTTGATCTCTATTATTTTTTGGTAGATCCATTCACTAATTGGTATTTCAAATGCTCAGCTTCAAAACCAAGAGAGACCTAAGAGTGGTATTTGTTTGTTTTGGAAAAGAAGTGTTCCAAAGCCAAAGGGATGACTTGTGGATGAAAATTCAAACATCTAGGATATGACTTTTAAAAAAAACAAACAAAACAATAAAACCAATTTTGACTGGGTTGTTTATACCATTGGTCCTCAGTCACTCACGAGCTCCAACTGTTTTTTAAAGCACTATTTCACAAAGGAAAAAAACCCGGTAATCCAACATCTCTTTCCATGTTTCGCTCTAATGCTAGGGAAAGAAGAACTCTATCAAACCCTTACCAAATCCTACCATCAAATCCATGCTTCCAAACGCCTGTACGACAATTCCCCTAGGAGGGACTGGAAGAGCTCAGCTTTTCATGTGCAGCAACGATGCCATCTACAGCCCGAGCGAGGCCACAACAACCCCACCGAGCTGCTGGAGCCAGAGAGATTGTTTTCAGATGGGTTTTTGCTACACATCTGGTCTTCCAAAATTCAAGTCTGCCTGAGGCCGCAACTTTAATATGATATTTCATATTATTATTTAGGAGGATATATTTTATACTTTACCCATGGAAACAATAAATATTTTCTAGCTGTTTATTCTCAGGTTGCATGGTCTTTAAGATTCTTCAGCTATGGACTGAACTCACTAATAGCTAAATTGGGTGTTTAGTAGATGTATCTATGGAAACCATGTGTCAGCAGCAAGAAGTAGAAGAACATTACATTTCTGTTGTCACACACACAAAAGACACCACAGAGTGTATTTTACAGACTCCCAGAAGAAAGTTACTGGGCCTTTTTATAAGCCATAGTTTAGCTGTCATCTGTACAATAAAGACTGACGTCTACACTCATTACTTGATGCAAGAAAAATCAACTCTCCCAGTGCAGCTGGCACGTTACTGACAAGCCTCACTTCCTAGGAATTAGAAATTTGTAAAGTCAACGAAAAAAATACTAAAATGGAAATATGTCAATAAGCAGCCTGAGAAATAAAATGTCAAGATAACAAGTCAATTCAGAAACAATATACACATGCAAGCCTAAGGTAACCAGCAGAGTGGGCAAGGTCTTTCCAAGGGTGCCTGAAATAAGGACTGGGAATGCAAGTCGTAATCTGATAATCAGACCTGATGGAATAAAAATTCTGAACCACAGGGCTGCTTCACTTTGTTCTCAAAATTCATTGCCTGGTTATTCTAATCTCTATCAAAGAGATAAGGTCACAAGGAACTCAAGGAATTGCTTCAGGGAAAGCAATAGGGAAAAAAAAAAAAAGGACAGAGAGAAAATGAAAAAGACAAAGTGAAACTGATGAGAAAAAGAAAAGGAGCAAGGCAAAAGTCAGGAGTAAAAGCTCAACTTCCTCCTAAACACACAGAGAGTAGCCCTGATACAAATTGACAACTACAATTCCACCTCTTCCCACACACTCCAGTGTTAGCAGCTTTCTCACCCTGCACAGCAGAATCTGGGCACTAGGGAAAGACAACTTAAAAGGTAATTAAGAAGAAAATTTTTTAAAAACCCAAACATGTTGACCTTTTTGTTTTACAAGTAGAAATAATATTTAGGAAAAAAATTTTTTTCCTAAAATAACTGAAATCTTTTTTCCCTCCAGTGTGATGGATCTGTAAGTTGATGCACTCCTGCTTTATTAAGTCAGTCAAGAATTCATTTGTCAACACTGGAAAATACAGTTCAACCCTGACTAATTTTTGCTTGAGCTAAGTGTTGAAGCAGAAAATGAAATTAAAACACTGCACCTGTGATACCACAGGAAAACTATGTCTGATCCTGCAACAGTTATATGTCCATACATTATAATATTTATCAAGGTGGCATAAATGCAAAGAGCAAGGATGCCTATTTCAGATGGGAAAGTGAAATGGATTTACAAATCAGATACAAGAGCACTGAAAAAAGCCTGAAAGCTTTCTCATGTATTTCCAAGACATGACAAGAGATTTATGGAGACCTTGCCTTAAATTTTACATCATTTAATTATGGCTTTGCTCAGGGGCATGGGGAAAGATGGTGTAAGACCATACAATTTAATAAAGCATGGAAAAGATTAGAGACAGAGGAAAAAAAGACCATGTCCAAGGGAATAGGAAATTCACCTGATGAGAGTGAATTCTGAGAAACCCTGGTGCAATTAATTTAGAAAAACTGAGTGATGGCACTGGAAAGAGCAAATAAAAACGAGAAGGCTATAAAGAGATCTCAAGCAGAAACTTAACAAAAACCAAACAACCCAAAAATGTTTTCCTCTAGGAAAGAAGTGCTAAAGCAGAAAAGTTTTTCAATGTAAGCACATTATGTCATTTTAGGACAGAATCCCTTTCAAAAACTGACCATATTCCACAGTATGTTTGGGGCAAAGGTTTTATGATCATTTCTCCAAAGAATAGGAAATAAGCAGAAGTTTCTGCTTTGTGAAAAAAAATGGAAAATGGAAGGAAATAAGAGCTTTTCATAGAAAGCTTTGTATTACTTCACAGGAGGCTGATAAACAAAAAACATTTTTCAGGCAGCAAGACATCTTTTCAAATCTTGTTTGGGATTTTAAGCACCCTACAGGGCACAGATGCAATTTGTAGAAGTTTGTTTGTATCTCTACTAAATTTCTTCTTTTATGAATGCATAAAGTACATGCAAATACCCTTAAAGCTTCTCAAAAACAACCCTGGCTAGTAGGACAGCACTTTTGTAGCAAAACAAACCTTGTATGAGCCTCACTTTTAAGCCTGTGAGTCTGTATTTTTTTGGAATGAAAGGACCCAAGCTTTACTGCTTTTGACTGACCATGTTTTGTTGTACTGATGTGGACGAAGAGCTGGGGGGAGATCAAACTCTCGTAATAAACCAGCATGTGACCCTTCATCTCAAATCTCACCAGAACTTTTAAAACTACTTCATAATCCATCAGCTTCACTAGAGCTTCAACAGGGGAAGCTAATGATGGCTTGAATGTCCAGCAGTATCCCTGGAAGCCAGTTTTGAGGTGTCAAAGCAGGACTTTGAGTCTACACAGAAATAGAGAGATTGTTATGTCAATGTTTCTAAAGGAATATACATAATCTAACCTGCTGTTGTGTTTAACATGCATTAAAATTCACATTTACCTGTCTCCTCCTCAGCCTGGCGAAGCTCTTGCTCCCTTCTACTGCTCCCACCTGGAGAGGCACCAAAACTGCAGCTTTTGCTCTTCCCAGCCTTTTGCCCTGTGCACTGAGATGCTGTTCTGTTCACAAAACTACTCTCTGAATACAGTTCCTAAACTTTCCCAGCTTTTCTAACACTCAGATCAACTCTAATCTATATAAAAACATATACAGCTTGCCATGATTATCTTCCTCTCCCATCTCTCCAAGTCAACAGCTCTACCAAATCCTTTCCTCTACTTATTCCTTTTTTTTCCTGGGCAGTAATAATCTAGCTCTCCTCTCCAAATGCTCTTTGCATATTTCTCTGATGTCTCAGGTGTCCCTTTCACTCTGCTGGATCACTTGTTTCAACAGCCTCTGCCATACTCAGACTCTGCCAGCAGCACATACAACCACTGCACATTAGCTAATCCTGTAATCAGCACACACACAGGGCTAACACATCTCCAGGCTGAGCACTTATGTACTTACTTCCTTGATGCAGGCACATCACACATCTCTGCTGGTTTGGCAATCATTGGCAACTGGTTATTCCTTGGAACAGGCCGATATTGGATCTTTTTTAATTGCTACTGTTACAGCTACTGAGAGGGTTCACTCTCTTCTACTCACTGTTTTCCTTGTTAATAGCCTCTGGTATCAGTTGAACAAGCTCACAAATCTGACACTTTTTCCTCATCCATTCAATTTCCAGAGTCTCTGTTCAGCTGAATCTGTCCTTTCAGGCTCCTGTCTTCATCAGCCTGTCAGTTCCTGGCATCATCTCACTGCAACTTAAAGGCTTAGCCCCTTACAGCTGAGAATAAAAGAAGTTTCTCTTTAATTTTATCAAAGAAATTTTAAGTAATTCATAACTAAGATAATAAAAAACCTGAAGAAACTTTTTTCCTCAAAGAACACAACAGCTTTGATAAATATTCTCAGTTTAGGGAAATGAGTGTGGTTATTTTTCCTCTGTTCTCCGATAAATTCATTAGCCAGGAGTATTTTTGTGATCACATGGACCACGCAGTTCTGTTACTGGGAGATGGAAACAAGCACAGGCAGCCTGGGGGACAGCAGGGCTGTTCCTCCCACAGCAGAGCCAGCTTCCCCTGGTTTGAGGCACTCAGCTGCAGCCACACACAGGGTACAAGGCATTGCAAGGGACAGGCCACTAGCCTGGACTCAAAACTGACCCACTTCAACAGAACGACTGGTTTTGTTGGCTAAATCAAAGCTGAAGTCGTGACAGATTTAAAAAAAACATGGGCAAAATCCTGATTGTGCTTAAGTCAATAATAGATCTTTTATTCCCTGCAGCCAGAACAAGATTACCTGGCTTCAAGAAAATTACCCTGTCAAAAATACACAAATAATATAATTACCATTAAGAACAGTATGAGAACTGTCTCTTTTGTATTTTGGTTTATATTTAATCTAACCACAGCCACACACATCTGTGCTGAAACTTTTATCACTTCTCTTTTACCAAGAGATTGGATTTTTTTTCCCTTTTCTCACCTTATTCTGTAAAGTCCTTTAAATCACAGTTCTCAGGATTACAGTAGCAGCTGGCACCTGTCCCAGGACTGGAATTTAATCACTAAAGAGGCACAGATAAGCTCACATGAATCTTTAAACAAAGAGAGACTCAAAGTGAAGTTTACAGCAAATACCCCCTACTGCAAAACAGCACCAACAAAGCCAAAAAGAACTTTAATGAAACAAAATTAATATCACAACAGTTATTCATTGACACAACATTTTATGAGACAACAGACGAAGCAGGTAAGATAAAACAAAAACATAAGATATTTGGAAGTTTTAGTTACCTGCTTGTTAAAATCTGTCACTGAAATTAGCAGTGCAAATAAATAAATAGCTTAAAATAAATCAGTTTTCAGTCACAGATTCTAGCCAAACACACCATCAGGCAGTTAAACTTTACATTTGCTGAGGAAAACTATGATAATAATTAAGCTTTTAATGCCTGGCCCTCAGGACAAGACAGGAACCTTCTGTCATTGCACAGGAGTGTATCATATAGAATATTAAAAATATATATGTAAATAAAGTGTGTCACAAACCAATGCCAATCTGTAGACATTAGAGAAGGATCAGATTACTTCCAATTTATACAAGCATATTTTATCCTAAATTTTAATTTACAGTGAAGTGTAAAGTAGCAAAGTAAAAGAATCTTGAATTGACTGCCAAGGCAGCACCAAGGTCTCATCGGTGAGGCAAGGGGTGACAAAAGAGAACACTGACATTTTACAGGCTGTTAAAGGATCCAACCTAACCTCAGCTGAAGTGGGAAATTCTGTATTTCAAGGCCTCATTTATGGGATCAGATCCCAGCGTACCAGTCTGGATCACACTTCTCCCCCAGTCCCACACTTACAAGCATACCTTTCCAATTTTGCAGTTTGGCCCACTGAGACCAAAAACATTGAGAATTTATACAGGTATCAACCCCACAATTTACTGTGAGACCCAAAATAACAAAACACTGGCCCAGTTCTCAGACAGCAATTAATCCCCTTTGAAGATGATAGACAGACAGAAAAATATGAGCATGTCTTCCGAGAAGCGCCTGGCCAAAAGATCATGATATTCCATTGAAAGTCTTCTGTGAAGTCCCACCAGGCTCTGGATCAGGCCCTTATAACCCTCCAGAAAATGGCAACACCACCCTTTCAACCTGCAAACCTCATGTCCAAGCATGACTGGAAGTTCAGCTCAGTGTTTACTCTACAGACCACGCCTCCAGCATCTGCACTTTCTTGTACAGCACTTTTTCAACTTCTCCACTTTCCAGCAGAACAATGCAGTTTGCAAGGCAGTACAATGGCATTTAAATTTGTACCCAAGAATTAACCTGTAAAAACAGCACAGCAATTATGCATGCATTGTTAATTAGTAATATGCTTCCCGTGAACAAAATCTGAACGTGCACACAGCGTTTAAATCTTAAATCTCTTCAGTCATATTCTGGATAAGTCTTTCATACTCCCTTTCTTTTTTCTAAAACAGAATTGCATCTCAGTCTCCATCTTTCCTGAACTCAGATCTGAAGCTTCTCTGTCCTCAAAGCTGCAGAGAGCAGATCTTACAATGTCAGATTTCCAAGTTGTCCAAAAAAGGTGCACATTCTCTCCATAGCTCCTGTCTTCTGGCATTCAGCTGAGTACAGTCCAGACACAGAATAAATGGAGCAAGCAGCAGTTGTTTGGCTTACCTAAAGCAGAGGGCAAACAAACCCTAAATTAGTTTAGGAAGAATTTTTTTTTTTTCTCCTGGAAATCATCCAGTAATGTTGTTTTCCAAAGTTTTACTCCTCATCATTATAAAATAAATATTACATTTTCTCAATCACTATCCCAACATTATTATAGTCCACAGAACATTTTGCCCCCTCATTTCAGCATGCAAAGTAGCAAACTCTTTTAAACGGCTTACTGAAATTATCCTAAAGAGAATGATTTCTCCATTCCCAAACCCCTTGTGATGCTACTGTCCATATCCTACTGCAGAGTGCACAGTAAGCTCAGAGCTGAACAAGACCAGGGGCCTTTTCAAATTCCTTTTGGAAGCTGGCTGATCACAGAACTTGACCTCAATGTTGCCATCGCTGAATGCCTCCCTCCTGCCTTCGTCTGAATCCATGGGATCTCTCTGAGAAGCACTTGGCCTTTGCCTCCTCATGGTAATCCCCGAGTTCCCAAGCTGCCTGCTCGGGGATGTGTTGTCTTTCACAATGCAGAAGCAGAGGGCAGACAGAAAATTCTTCTTGAAGTTCTCATTCATGAAAGCGTACACTATAGGGTTGCAAATAGAATTGAAGAATCCTATGATCTGGACAATTGCAAAGATCATTTTGATTGTCACATCATCATACTCCTTCTCAAAATTACCTGGAGAGGAGACGAGAAATATGCTGTAAGCACAGAATGCCATAAATGCTTACCGCTTAGCCTATTTATATCCAGTTTGGCATCAGAAAGCTTTTGTTTAAAATCGACAAAAACACATGCTGGAAGTTCTTAACATTAGAAATAGAGTTTCATCAACAAGATAACAGAATCAAATGAAAGAGACAATTTATGAGTCAAAAAAGCTGACTAGCTGAACTACTGATTTATCTGCTACAATCTTATTTGTGATAGGAGACAAAGAAACAGCTCCTGCCTTTAGCAAGTAGCCTACAACAACTACGGAAAGTTTCCTCTTGTTCCTACACATAGGCTGCTCCAGTATCCATGGAGGAGGTGGGAGATGAACAGTGGAAGACTCCAGAGAATAAGGCAAATAGCAAAAAAGCCAACACAACAAGCATTAAGGGCATTTCTAAGCCAGTTTTCAGTAAAGAGCACTGAAAAACTCCAGCTGTATTCATTGGGTATCATCACTGTCATGTCCAGTATTTATATTTCCAATATACCTACCTCAATAAAAGGGATAAATGTTTCATAGTAAGTTTAACTCAAAACAATTAAGTTAAATGAAATATAATTTAAAACTTCAAGAGGTTTTATGCTCAGAAATAACTTTTACCTTTCAGCCAGGCACTTCTGACCTTTCAGCAAATGAAGGTAGTGTGTAACAAACATGGTAAGAAAAGGAGAGAGACACTCACCCCCCTAATAGTCCTGTTTTTCCTTAAGTCTTTCTTATAAGCAGAACATTAACCCCTTTGCTAGCAGAAGGTATTCTAGAGCTGAATGCTGGCAGCAGCATTAGCTTATCACAACCTCTAGTTCCATTATCAAAAAAACCCAAAAATCAGACTTTATTCTACGAGATATGGCAGGTACTCACTGTATTCCATCATCATGTGAATCACGTGGAAAGGGGCCCAACAGACTGCAAAGAGAAACACCACTGTCACCATCATAACAATTGCTCGCTTCTTCTTCCTGAAATTGCACCAAGACATTCCACACTGAATCACTGGCAACTGACTGGCAGTTTCATGTCTCTCTTCAAGTTAGATCTGTGACTGTGCTCTGATGGCTGCAGATGCAAATAAAACTCCCAAGGAATGCTCAGAAGTACACAATTCCCTTGGAAACAAAAAAATGCATCATCGTATACATCTAGCACTTTATTTCTCTTTTTTGGGACAGCAGTGCACTTTGCAGCATGACATTAGCGTGTCTTGCAATGCATTTTAAACTCTGTTCAAGAGGAATAAAAAAGTCAGGAAAAAAGCTTTCTAGAAGTCAAAGTTCCAAGTGTATTTTGCTTACAAACCTTGATATTTTAGACATTTCGCTCCCATGAATGGTTTGAAGAACTGAAGCATCTCCCACCCGTTTCTTAATCCAGAGCTCATAGCCAATTTTAGTGTACAAAAAAAGCATCAGCATCAGTGGAAGAAGGAAGAGTATAACAAGAATAAAGGTTGTATAGATCTTCTGATAAATTGGACTGGCCCATTCTTCCAAGCAACAAACATACAACTTTTCATACAGAAAGTCATATTTAACCTGTAACAAATGCAAAGAAGATGAGTCACTAAGGTGTTTATCCCAAGTGAAAAACCCAAGCACACTCAGATATTCCTTGCTCTCAATGGAACAACCAAAATTCAACAGATTTTTCAAAGTGACAAAATTCCTTCAAGCACTTTTCCACATCAAGCATTGGGTTCGATCCAAATTGACAAAGAGAGGTCAGGAGATGCTCTGATTTGCATGAGGAGACCTCAGCTACACATTTTGCAAGTAAAGATGGATATATAGAAACCTCATGATAGCTGCTTAAAAAAAAGAAAATTATTAACATTCAGACTCACATGCAGCAGAGTCTGCCAAGCTGCCTGCTTAACCTCCAAACGTTGTGTGGTAACTCATCAACTATAATGAGCAGCTAATTAATTTTAAACTAAGCACAGTTCTTCCAGATCTTGGGGAGCACTATGTCATCCTGAAACAGCAATCTAAGTCCTCTACTGCTGTGTGCCACTGCACCTATAAACCAAAAGAAAGCCACAGTGGAAGTCACAGATGTAATTACTGCTCTTTGACATAATTAGGGAGAGTAGGCGTGACTAGTCTCTGTTGGTATTCCTTCTTCCACTGCATGCAAATTCTAATCCTTAGCCTTTCCCAGGCTGGCACACAGAACCAAAGGTCCACCTTCCTTATCCCCCACTAATTTCACAGGAGTTGATTCAATTTCACCTGAAGGTACAGAAAGATCCAGCAAGGACTGAGTTTAAGATGCAAATCCCCATTTCACCTAACCTACCTCAAGCCGTTGCACGTACCACATGGGTGACCCAACAATAAGAGCCAGCAACCAGACCATGCCTGTAAACAAACACATTTTTTTAGTACTTTGTCCAACAAGCAGGATCTGGTATGAACAGTTTAACAGCTTTGAAAAGTCAGGCAAGGTGGAAAATTGTAATAAAGAACAAAGTGTTCTATGAGGCATACATCAGTCAATACATCAATAACAGCATGCTCTTTTGACATCAGCTTTCTGTCTCTCAAACTACCTCCATTTATGGATATTCAACAGGAAAAGCCACTTAATCTGCATAAGGAGCATTAAGTAAGTATCTTTGTGTAACAATGGAAGGACCATTTCACTGTGACATTGCTTAAGCAGTGCTCGTACATTTTGAACCTTTCTTAAAATAAAAAAAAGAAGAAATGGCTGCTAATGGTTTATCTTTAAGTACATTTTTGACTTCAGATGCTAAGTCCCTTGTGAGAGTTTTGGCTAATAAATATACTCTACTGATAGGCACTCTCCTTGAGCTATTTTATAAAGGTCAATTAACTCTGCTTCTAAATCACTGGTCATACCAGTGCCTTCTATCCTGCCATGCCATCCACACTGAAGATTATTTCTCTACATACAGAATTACTGGAGATGCTTAAAATCTTACCAAGCATCGTGAAAGCTCTTTTATTGGTGTACTGCCACTTCATTTTTAGTGGATGCACAATTCCCTGGTGTCTCTCCACAGCAATGCAGGTCATTGTAAGAATCTCAGTTACAATAGCAGTGGACTGAACAAACGGCACCATCTTGCAAGCAAAGGCACCTGCAATAATCAAAAAGTAAGGCATGCAACAGCTATTAATACTAGACTCCACTACTAAAAATAACAGACTGAGATTCATAGATTTATTGTAACATTTAAACTGCTAAGTCACCTATTTAAGCCATTTGTCAAATGCAGCTTTTCCATACCCATTCTTTGTTGTCTACACCTGCAGAACCAAGACTTCTAAGGACATATTCACTTGCTCTGTTATCAGTCTGACACTTACTCCTATTTCACTTTTGACCAAGTCTTCCATCATCTGTTTTCAAACGTGCCAAGTTACAGAGACATTTATTATTTTTTTCATTTTGACAGATTACTCTCCGGTTTTTTGAAGGTCTGAGTGTTACCTGTTTGAAAGCTTACCTTTTCTGCTGTTGCAAATTCACTCCTTAAGCTCATTTAGATATCACTCTATTTGTACATTTTGTCATTTAACGCATCATCCTGTCAAGCACGATATATAGAGAAGTCCTCGAAGAGGCATAACATAAGAGAAAAATTCAACCTCTTCATCATCCTTCTGTTCTCCAAGTCTCTCTTTCTGCTGATTAACAAATTATGTTAGAGCCACTGTCCAAACCACATGCAATTTCCTGCCTGCATTTTCCAAGTTGTACAGATTTCTATTGTATTTATGCAACTTCAGGATTTATTGCTGCCACAGCTTCCCAAAAAGTCCATATTCAATTTTTAAGGTATTAGTCATTCTCCATTACTCATTCTCAAGTCCTAACCATCTTAGAAAGTGGTATAAATTATTCTGTAAAAAATTTTACCTTAATGCTCTTCCCAATCAACTTCTCATTTACTCATTTTCTGACCCTGAGATAATTTTCTCTGTCCATATTTCCACAGTTCCCTCACACTCCTACAGTTCAGTATCAGCTATTCATTTCAGCAACAGTCAGGGTTATTTTCCTTACTTGACCATTACTTATACCTTACTCAGCTATAATCCATAAACTCAAAACAGCCTAAGAAGTATCTAATCCAATTTTCAGTCAAGCTTTAAGATGCTATGGACAACTTAAGCAGTAACAGCATAGAAAACAGAGAGAAAACAAACAGAAAATTGAAAACTTAATCCTACTCTCCATGAAGGGAACAAGGAACAGGGAAACTACTGCTTGCTAGGCCAGGCTAAAAGCCACTCTAGCTTACAAGAAGGAACTGGTTTGCTACTGGTCTTACCAATTCTAGTTGCCCAAAAATCCCTTCTTCTGTGGCTCCAGAAACGGAAGGAGAGGACAAGCAGCAAAGGGTGGAAATCAAGCACCTTTCAAGCACATATTCAACACCAGCAACACGATGCATGTGCACACAGATCTGGCTTAAACCAGAATAAAAATACACCATGCAGCCCAGTTTCAAGTTACTTGAATGAAATCTTAGCATGGGCAGTAGGAACTGCATGAATGAGGATTGGGCTGCATGTTTGTTTTTCACCTGGTATGTATTTCTTCAGAGCATCAGGAAGAGCGAGACAAGACATCCTCACATCTTGTATCAACTGCAATTTATACAATAAAATTCCCCTTGCTTCTTCCTTCTTTCTGAGTAAGCCCCTTAAACCCCTTAAAAAAAGTAAACCCCTTAAAAACAGTAAACACAGCCAGTATCTTACTAACTCAGCATCTCATTGGTTTCTCACTATACCCATTATAGAATGTGCTGCACACACAGGTGCCAGACCCATTCTGTCAAATTTAAAGTCCTTCACCCAGTGGGCTTAAACTTCTGTTGTGAGATAAAACAAAAACCGAGCTCAAATCCTACCTACTCTGCACATGGCAAATGGTGAATGCAACCAAAGAGTTGGTTTCAAGTGCTTGCTTCACTAAGTTGGAAGGGACTCCTGCTACAAATAGCAAACAGAAAAGCAAAACTTTTTAATGAGATGTTTAAGCTCCTGTTTCAGTAAGGAAATCAGTTCAAGTCTTGAGTGCTAAAGCTGGAGCAAAACCAAAAACCAGCAGACAAACACAAAACAAAACTGAAAAAAAACAACCCAAACTTTCGCCATAGGTTGTTTCTTACACTTTGAAAAAGGCCGGACGTACATAAAGTCCACTTGAACTTTACTGCCTTACAGGGATTTCCCCATAATGCACTACTCCTCCACTGAAGTCCCAGCACTCCAGGATATTCTTAGGAAGCAAAGAAGTATCACCATCACTCAAGTAACAAAATAAGACAGAGACTTTCACTGAAGTTCCATCGGTCTGGTGGAATTTCCAGCTGGCGCACAACTGTTCAAAGAACAAAGAGAAGACCTGAGCTCAGCTCAGGAACTCCCAAATTCCCAGATGTCCATTGCTTTTTAATGGATGTCTTCTCATTTTCTTCCCAGTAACCACACTGTCAAAGAGCAGACTACCACTCACTATGCCTTTAGCTGAACTCCCAGGAGAAAAGGCTGCCAAATAACCCTATTTCACCTCTTTGAAGACAAACACACAAAAAGTGATCACTTAAGCTATGTAAAGTAGCTGTTAAAAAGGTAATAGAAGCAAAAGTCTACATAATGCCTGCAGGTTGAGCCTACTGAGCTGGACAAGGAGTGACATTAGCACTTCCAGAAATGGGAAGCAAAAGGATGTTTTCCATTAGACAGAGCTGGCTGGAATAGAAACACTTGCTCTGAGACACGTGGCATGGCACACACTTTGGGGACTTGGAGGCCACAGCAAAACAGCCACAAGGTTTTTTTATAACCAAGAAACACCATCACATTTTCAAATGAATGGTAGGTAAAAGCAACTCAAAACACCTCTAGGTATCAAAAGTAAAAACAGAACAATATTTCAGCCTCCCTGAAGCTTCTCATGCCACCACACACAGGGTCTCCGGGTGTAACTTTTATGTACAGTACCATATCCCTTCAGGACTCTTGTGCTTGCCCTGAATTGTCATTCACTATACAAATGCTTCCCATTTTCTGAAATCATGAGACTCTCAAGTGCTTGAAATTCAAACATCCACCAAGGTTAAGAGACTGTTGAGCAAGGAAGTCGACTCTCTTCACTGAGTATTTAAAACAGACTGCTTGAGGAAAAAAAGGAAAGAAATACACTGTTTAGAATGTCAGGGCCAACTGAAGATTCATCAGCTTCAGTGGAAATCTGACATCAACACACCTGAGATCCGGCTCCACCGTCCTTACTGTGTTTGAATGGGATTCAATCCTGAGATACCAGGAGTCATTGTACTTGGGAGAATAGTGAGTGTTTTTCACATAAAGCCTCTTTTAAGTTTTCAAAATCATTATTTTATTTATAAATATATAGCAGCCACTCCCAGCTGCTTAGATAATTACTAAACACTTTCTCCAAGTCTTTCAATACTTCAAATCATACAACCTATGTTTTCAAATTACAAACACTAACAGATCTTTACACATGGAAAATGAAATTTACTGTTAAATAAGGTAATTTTCTCAGAATGGTGGCAGTTGGGTTGGGGCAGTGCAGAGAAAAAGGAAAAAGACAACCTGAAACTATGATTTCAGAATACTAAGAAATTCAGAATGATCACACTCGTTATTCCAGGGATAGCCTGAAACAGAACTTCTGTACGTAGACCATACTGGTCACAAAATACAACCTTGCTTGTGAGACTGGAGGTGAGGTAGGTTTTACTAGTTCCAAGTCTTTCCAAAACACAGATGACACACAGATTTTTCCTTCTTCCCTTTAAATCAATTGAATCTTGTAGTCACTGAACATGGGGAGTGTGGAAAAGGGGGCCTCAAATCCTGTCCCTCCAGCCTCGAGGAGAAAGCCTTACCAAGTAGGGCTTCACGTTCAAGACCTCCCCCTGAAATGGACCATCTCAAAAGAACAATTACAGATTTTCACAGCCAGGAAAAAACCCATAACACTTCCAAATTTCCATACTGACTATTAGGGAAATGTGTACTGAGGTCTAGTCTCCCATCCAATACTGCATGCACATTTCACTTAATATTTAATCCATTTGTGTAAAACAAGTTTCACCTGCAGCAAAGAGAAATTTATACAACCCCATTACCAAGTGTCTGTTAGCTGAAAGTTCCTTATAGAAAAACTGAGAAAAAAGTCCCAAATATTACTATAAGGAAGACATGGTAAATTTTGAGAAAAAAAAATTAATTTTGCTACTACGTCATAGTACATACAGTGAAATTAAAAAAAGACTGAGACAGGCAAAAACCAGCTGTGTCATACATTAAAACCATTTCAAGCTAATTTTCATCTATTTGTATTCAGACTTAACATAAAGTAACAGAAGACTTTAAAGGAATATATCATCTTAAATCTTTGTTATAATCCAGCTGGTAAAAACGTGGCTGTTTGGAACATGGTTTGGAGATTATACGGTTTAATAGCTAGTATTATTCAAGTCTTATTTCTACTCACTAACACAACTGGTATATCTTTTAGTTATTTTTATCAGGTGCTATGCCCTTGCCATGATACACCCACCTATAATAAATCAACATTGGATTAAGAATAAAATGAAGTTCTGTATCTCCCAAGCAATCTGAAAATAAAAGTGTATTTCCTTTTTATCTTTATGATAAAAGCTCTTGAATTACTTCACTATATATTTCTTTTTGAGCAATATATTCTTCAAAACATAATTTCAGATCCTACCTAAAGAGGGCAGTTAGTGACAGACTAACAAACAAACGCAAAGAACAAAAGTCCACTTCAGTGAGATTCAGTCAAGATTACTGAAATGTCACACCGTAAATTTTCCCAGTGCTGGGTTAAAGGCTAAAGTGCTGGGACCACCTCAAAATCACTGGAACTGCGTTCACTTCTGCACTGGAGGCAGAACAGAGAAGTGTTGACTTTTCTGAATAATTTAAATAATGGTAACACTTTAACTAATATGTTAAGTATGTATCAAAACATTTAAATTTCCACAACGTTAGGCTTTCAGAAAACACTTCCAATAGATTGTCAATCAAGACAGCACTGCAGCATCTAATACCGACCACTGCCAATTAGGAAAGAAAACCATTCGCAGCGGAACACTGGGAATGAAAATGACTAATTGCTTCTCTTTTTCAAGAGGCTAAAAGTATTCCTTATGCACTGCTTGCCAAAAACTGCATATATTATTCAAGCAGGGAACAGTTTTCCCAATGATAACACATTCAGAGACTGCAAATATAAATGGCATTCCCTTAAACAATGCTTTATGCCTTCATTATTGGACATTGTGCCTGGAACTGTGATTTAGTAATTTCCAATATCAGTTTTCCTTTTATTAGGGTAGCATAAGTAAAAGCCTGAAACCATTTTCTGATAAAAGTCAAATTGCTCCTTCCTCTGGTAAAATGCTGTTGATCAAGCCCTTGCACTAAAATTTCTATCGCAGCTTGTAATGAGCTCTCTCCAACTCACTTGAAGCAAGCAACTTGATTTTTCTCACATTTTGTAACTTGGGACAGAACACGTCAAGTCATCATCACACAGACGATATCCCTAAGGGTGTTGCATTGTTTTCCATCAGTTCTTGGGTATATATGCAAGATTTAGTTTTCATCCATCAGCAAGGAAGCTTTATGCGTTCTCAGGGAAGTTCTCAGTAAGGCGACATACTGCTTGACACGAGACATTTGGTAAGTAACAGAAAGCACCTTCAAGACTCAGCTGCGTAGAAGGTGTCACTTCGTTTTTCACCCAGCCTTTAGAGAAGAGAAAACTGTCACATCAAGAAGCGCCAGATCTGACAGCAACATACAGCAGACCCAGCCCTCTCCTGAGTGGCAGCTGGAGGCCAGACAAGATACACAAGGAAACCTCAAACGCTGCTGTGTGTTCAGGAGTGCCTCAGATGACTCACTGCTCTCGAAGTGACAGGGAAAGTCACCCTCTGACACCTGTCTTGTGAATACACATTCCAACTGATAAGATGCAAAATTCACAAGAATGTACCATAGTGCTGGCTGTACTTTAAGCTCAAGTTGTGCCCTTATCTTTTGCCAGGGCTGTTATATTACACAACATTAAATTACTTCTCCAATTGCCCCGGACAGTTCTGTAAAGACAACACTATCACTCAGCTAACTAAGCAGTGTCAGGAAACAAAGCAACTGTTGTAATATTTGACCAAGAGACAAAAGCCCAAATTTACCTTTAATAGTGCCATCATCAGTATGACAAGACCAGTACTGCTGCCTCCCACCTATGACCATAGCAGAGCACATCCTCAACTGCTCCAGCTTGCACCAAGACACACTACTGCTGTATGCACCCATTTACTCCCACTTGAGTTCCCATTTTATCCTTCTTACTGATAAATATGATCACAGTGACCATTTATGACAAAGCCACAGTCTTCATTTTCTTCCGCATTACAGAGAGATGAGCCTGCTGGATTTTCATTAAAAGCTCCCCGAGAAATTACAGTCATTTCAGCTGCATAGTTTAAATTTGGAAATTAAATCGTATACTGTCACTATTACACTCACACAGCTACACAGATTCTTGAAGAGATCAGAGAATCAAAAGCAGGATCAATTCACCTATTTTTAGTCAATATGGTGCTGCTTCCAGTTGCTACCCCTATAGAGTTAAAGGGTCTGTGTTAATGCTGCTTAATCACCAGGCAAAGTGAGGCACACAGAGTTTTTTAACTGCAGATGAAGTTACAGTGTATTAGTGAAAATACTATAGGAAAAGTCACAGCTTCAGCTATGAAACTGTGGCTGTTATTTTGCTTGTATTACAGTGTTTGCAGTTCTCTCCTCCCCTCTCCCACTCTTCTGTGGGCTTCTGAAGGGGAAGAGAAAGAAACACAGACACAATATACAAGCATGGAAATAAAGAACCAGTTCTAAATTAAAGACTAGAACAAAACATACACATCTCAGTTCACACCTAGTACAGATGCTTGTTTTAGTGATGGAAATAAATCAAGAGATAAAGTGACTAAAGTTTCAGAATGCCCAATAAATTTCTAGCATCAAGTGCCTCAGGATGCACCACTTTGTCCACCAAGGATATATCACAAGTCAAATCACCTTTTTTATAACAGAGTTGGATCTGGCACTACTCAGTAATGTTGCACTACAGTGGATGAGAACAAGATTTTTTCAGACTCCAAAATGAAAGGCAAAAGGCAAATGAAACCAGTTAAGCTAGCAAGGAAAAGACTCCTCCAGGACTGGAAGGCTCTGATTTGCAGTACAACTGTAATCACCACTCATGCTTCACGGTGTAAGCATCAGGAACCAGATACCCTTGGGATACCATCAGTTCACGTATTTGTTTTCCTCAGTTTTACTTCACACCCTCCACCCCTGAGAGCAAAGGGTTAACACACATCAATGATATTGCTTATTATGTCCTCCCAATACTGTGCTAGTTAAAACTAAAGATTTCACCAGATCAAAAGACCTGTGGATTCACTGGTACTGAAAATGCTCTAGCACAGCAAAGAGGGCAGGCAAAAAACATAGTAATCCCCACAGAACAGTGTACTTTAGCTACCCAAATTCTGAATATCTGAAGAGATTTGTTGTAATTATGCTATACCATTTACACTTCTAGATTTTTGTCAGGCAACCTCAGTACCAGAGTGTAAGTAAAGACACATATATTTTCCCCATACTGTTCCACATGTCTGTGCCTTATCTCCTGTAATTCACCCCACATGGAGGCTTCAGCTGATTCTGATCAGATGTTTGGTCAAGCTGACAGATCAGAACCTCCCTTAGGAAAGGGAAGAATCACAAAGGTTATCTTCCCCAAAACAGCCCATAAGAAAATAGCACAGTTGTCCTTAGTATCAGTAGTCCCAGGAGTTTTAGATTCACCACTTCTCACTACAGTTTCTGTAATAAAGCCCATTTCTCACATGTGCTCCAAGTCTCCTCTGACCCCTCAATTCCCATCCAGCATTCTAGTCTGTGGGAAGTACTGGAATTAAATCTCCACGTTCTGACAATAACCTTCACTGTCTCCCAACAACAGAAACACAGGAAGCCTTGGAAATTGGAACATAAATGTGTCACTTTATCAACGTCTTTACTGTTCATTCTGAAATATTCTGAAAAATATTTCAATTTGTGGTTGTACAAGATGTTGTCTGCTGCTTGCTGCAAAACCATTCCTTTTATTTTTCCACTTGTAATTGTCAAACACTGTTTTAAGAACAAAAAAAAAGGAAGATAAACACCATATGCAGTCTTACTGCACCTGTCTAGGCTTGTTCCTTACTACTTTGGAACTGGGATACATAGAAAAGGAAAAAAGAAAATCCTTTTTTCTAGGCATCAGGGAAGCTTTGCCAAAAGGTCCCTCACATCAACAAGAATACAACATAGTTCGCAAGAAAAAAAGAATGAAAAAATTAAAAGGATGCATTATTTCAGCATAAATTCTACATGTTCTTTCAGTCACCTGTTCCCCCAAGGACATTCTTTTTCCTCAGAAAAGGTTAAGGAGGTCTGTCTCCGAGCTGACAACTGTCAGAGGAACTTAAGCTGCATAAAGACCGATATCCCACTTGCCAGACAGATTTCATTACTTAGCGAGAAAAGAAAAAAAAATAGAAAGTAGTACGGCAAGGCTTTCTCGCCAGCTTCACACAACGAACCGCGTCCCACACGCACATCGCAACTTTTAAGGAATACAAGCAGGAAAGCGCACTGGGCTATTTTAACATAACCTGAGGGAGAGGCGGAGAGGGGATCCCTCGCAGGGGGCGGGAAGGGGAAGAGTCCCTCAGAGACGGGGGAACGGAGGTCGCGGCGGCGGCGCTGCCCCTCATCGTCCTCCCCTCTGCCCCCTCCCTGCAGACCAGCCCAGCCCAGCCCGGGACCGCCCGGCCCAGCCCCGGCACCCACCGCCGAGCCAGTTGGAGGAGATGTTCTGCAGCATGGTGAAGGGGACGCAGAAGAAGGCGATGAGGAGATCGCTGAGCGCCAGGGAGCAGATGAAGATGTTGGTGACGGTCCTCATGGCTTTGCTGCGGGTCACCACGTAGAGCACCAAGCAGTTGCCGAAGAGCGCCAGGGCGAAGATGAGAACGCAGATGAGGACGAAGGCTACCTTGGTGCGCCCCGGCAGCTCCGGGATGTACACCAGCGGCTGCAGCCCGTAGAGAGCAATGAACTGCTCCCGCGTCACGTTATTGTCCCGCAGGAGCTGCGCGAATTGCTCCGGGGTGATGTTCAGGGACCGCATGGCGCCCGCTCGGGGACCGACACCCCCGCCTCAGCGCCGCCGCCCGTGCCCCGCCATGGCCGGACCACGGCACCTCCGGCGCTCGGCCGGGCCGGACCCCGCGGTGCGGCGGAGCAGAGAGTGCGTACGGCCGGCAGCGACCCGCGGGCGGCGGCGGCTCCGCCCGGACACAAACTTGGAGCGAGCGGCGGCGCCGCCCGCGGGCACGGCGGGGGGGGGGGGGGGGCAGAGCAGCAGCCAATCAGCGCCAGGCGCGCCCCCGCCCCGGCCCCGCCCTGTGGAGCGAGACGGGCGCGAGGCGGCTTCGCCGCGGGAGGAGCGCGGAGGGACTGTCCGAAATCGCTGTCCCTCACAGTGCTGGGACTCCCTCACAGCTGTCCCTCACAGCGCTGGGACCCCCTCAAAACGCTGGGACTCCCTCACAACTGCCCCGCACAGCGCTGGGACTCGCCCACAACTGTCCCTCACGGCGCTGGGACCCTCTCACAGCGCCGCTCCTCTCTCACCACCCCTCACAGTGCTGGGACCCCCTCGTAGGAGTGGGACTCCCTCACAACTGCCCCTCACAGCGCTGGGACCCCCCTCACACACCTGCCGCTCGCCTTGTTGCCCCAGCCCCCCAACATCTGACAGCACTGGGACCCCCTCATAGCTGCCCCTCACAGCACTGGGACCCCCTCACAGCATTGCACCCCACTCACCCGTGTCTTCCCAGCTCAGGCTCGAAATGCCCAGGGTGGGCGCTGAAACTCCCAAGCCAACCTCTCCTCACGTTCAGATCAGGCTGAGCGAAAGGAAGGAGATGATGCTGTGGGTACATGGACTCCTGCGTGAGGTCCATGCCCAGCCCAAACGAGACAGCGCAGGGATTTTATCTGCCCTTCCACCCCCCTTTATGTCAATGCCATTGCGTGCCCTTCCCAAAGCTCAAACAGAAAAGTAATTTTCCAAACTTTAGCTCAGTTGAAACTTCCAAACTCAGTTGAACTCACTGAGAGGACAGGAAGCTCCTGAAGACCCCTTTCCCAGCACTACAGCCGCTCTTGCCAGAGGAGACGTGACAGAATCCCATCCCACACAACCTGCCTGGCTAGGCTACTCAGGTAAGGCCATGGAGGCTACTAAGGTGCACTCAGCTAACTGGCTGCAAAAAAAATGCCTCTGCAGTTTAAATATGAATAATAATGACAGGTAAGGTCTAACACAGGGACCAAGTTGAAAATATGCATTGATTTCTCTTCCAACCTGATTTAAATTGCCCAGTACGGCTTTTTCACTAGCACAGATAATATCCCCTTTGTAGTGTACAATGAGACATTGAATAGCAATTTGCTTTAATCAGTCACATAAGAAATTACCAGAAGTATCCAGAGAAGGCAATAAAAATATGGAAACCTGTTCTGGCAATACTTCCCACCCCCCCAGAGAAAGATGTTTCATAGGAAAACCACATCACCAGAGACAATGCTGCAAAATTAGATTTTGTATAGAACATGCTCCGTGCCCTGGGTACATAACTTTACCTGTACAAGGGAAGTATAGAAAAGAATGAAGGAAAGTTTAGCAAAGGCTGTCTATTTATAGAGTTTCTGGCTTGCCAAGGAAAATTGGAGAAGGAAGAGTTCACCACCAATCCATTCTCAGCAGAATAAATATGCTCAACAAGACCAAAGACATTTTGTGTCATCTTTGAAAAAAATAAATTCCATTAAGTGGAAATCAATGGAGAGAAGTTCCAACGCCTGCACTACCCTGTGCTGTTTCAGTCCTCCAAGTGCTGACAACCCTCTCTTGAGGTGTAGGTCCACGGCAAAGACTGTCTTAATTATCCCGTGGTGGAAGGAGATGTCACTTTTCTTTGGTGCAGCATTGCCATGTGTTTTCCACTTGAGACCAGTGTCATCAGGCTCCCTCTCTGACAGGCTTTCTAAGCCTTGTTCTGGAAGGCAAGTGCTCATTAGACTGACTTAGATGCTGACAGCCCCTTTCACATTCTCTTAGGCTTGCTTTGTTGGCTAGAAAAGCTTGGTCTTCTAGGCCCATAATGATCCTGCTGAGCTTACACTCCATATCACAGAGACCGACTTCTTCTGAGGTCAATTTTCCCAGCACCTTTCCTTGGACTATCCATTAACTACACCAGGTACAGCCTGAAGCCACCTTCATGTACTCTGTTCACACATCCTTTCCTGTACCTCTTTTCCCTCTTCCCCCTGCACTTTGTGCTGGTAACAGAAACCTCATTCAGGAGCTCTTCTATTAACAAACAAGCCAGATGCATTTCAGCAGATTTAATTCCTATCATAGATAAAGGGCCAAACCTGGAGGCCAGTCTATCATCATGGACTGCAGTGTTGTGTTGTTCATTGTAAAAAGCATCCAAGTGGATCAGGAACAAATAAATGGGAATAAGCTCTCACCTAAGTGAGATATGCAGATATAGTCTGGGTTTATGGTTAGCATGGACATTTGTTTTTCTATATATCCTTATTTTATTACTATGATTGCTCATTACAAGTAATAAAACAGCATGAAAAATGAACAACAGCTGAATGGTTATTCCACAGAATATAAACAAATCCTGAAGCTGTAAGCTATGGAAGTGTGCCATTGCATCTACTGCAGATTTAGACAGGTTTTTTGCATGCAAAGGCACAATGTAGGTAATTTTACAGATAACTTTTCTTGTTAATACTCACCTACATGGAGAAGATAAATGTAGGATTTACAGAAACTTTCGTTTGCTTTGAGCATTATCCATCCTCTTAGCTGAAACAAGAGCAGGGACATCATACAGGTTGTAGGGCAAATCACTAGTAACTGTATTTCCCAGCTCCTTGACTCGAATGAAATTGTTTTTGGAGTTAAAAGGGTTGAGTTGCAAAAGGTGACCTCATCTCAAACCTGCTGAAATTACTGAAATGACTTCTCTGCTTCCCTGGGCTACAAATAATTGGCAGGTAGTGAAAAGTTTACTTTTCAGGGCAGCGCCTCGTGTTCTGCCTTGCCCTGCAACACCCAGGTTGCAACAACTGCTCCAGCTCCTGCTGCTTCCTGCAGCCACAAAGCAAAGCCGTGTGGGACTGCCCTGACTCTCCCCACTGTCATTCAGCTCATCGGTGAAATCACCAGCCATGTAAACATGTTTTGTCTGGAACTGGAAAGCGAGGCTGTGCAAGTGTTCTTAAGCAAAAAGGTATGAAACTACTTCGTCAAACAAAAGGGGTTCTTTCTCCTTAATTGACGTTACTAATTCAAAGATTTGAGCAACTCCCCTGCTGGCTTGCTCACCAAAATATATACATACACACATACCTTGCTTTGTCCTGCGTGACTGTCTTCAGATTTTAATGATAATTTTTCCTAATTCTTATCAGCAACCTCCAAATCCACTTCTGGTTCCACTGAAGTCTATGGAGTTCTGATATTTGCGTCAATGGGACATGGGTCATGCCCTTACATAATCTTTGCAATAACAAATTAATCTCTGCTCTAAATTTTGAGAAGCTGTAGTGTGCTGTGTAAAAAGAAAAAAAAAAACTATTAGTAGCCTGAACATAATAAATTACAAGGCACTGTTCTGTTCCCTTGACAATTATTTATTAAACTGATGCTTTTACGAATATAAAGTAGGGTTTGAAAAAGCCCAAAATATTCTAGTAAATAATTGATTTTATGGAAACAATGCATTTCTTATTATTCTTAATTGAAAAAAAAATTAATCTTCCTACTAATAAATATTTTACTAGAAATATTTTACTTCTGTATCTAGAATCCCAGTGGAAAAAACTTGCAACTTGAACACAGATCAAGTCTTGGGTAATTCTCCTTTGCTTTCAGAAGGATTGTATATTCTTTGGTCACAAACTGAGAGTGATAAGCATGGAAAGTTGTGAAATATATGTTGTACCAGATTGCACTCTGTCAAAACCACTCATTGCTTCATGCCACCATACGCTAATTTCTTTTTTGCCTACGTGATTTATCTGCATGACACTTCCTTCTCATTCAAAAGAGGCAGTGAATTTTCTGCAGACTGAGAAATCCTGTTAGTCAGTTTGTAACCTTGTCTCTCACAAAGAGGAAAGAAGCGGTACTTGCACTCTGTTTCCATTTTAATAGCAAGCAAAAAGATCCACGTCTGGCAGCCGTGAAAAAAGGGGTGACAACAAAGAATGTGCATTCATAGTTTTGCGTAAGTTTTGACAACTGAGCATGAAGTTTGTAAAAACTGTGAACAGCACACATTTGGAAAACTGACAAAGTACATACTTACTATATAATCCTAAACCAGAAATTTTAAAATTATTTTTTCCCCTTCCAAATCTCTATTCATACTGTCTAGTTCAGGCAAAAGAAGTAGATGGCAAAACTACTAACAAAAGAATTCCTTTCCTCTTCCTCTTCCATTCCCTTGACACATCAAAATACTTTGGAAGAGACAATTCAGATCCATGTTACCGACTTTTAAACAGCCACTGCAACTAATGACTAGTAAACCTTATTAGCCTTGGATCCTTTGGTAGATATGTGGGGGATGAACTCCCCTCTAATCCAGATCAGCACCACAACTTTTAGGATGATTCTTTAAAGCAATGGAACAGCTTACCATCATCACTAGGTAATTTTAGATTAAGTTAGAAATAAAGTGGCTTTTAAAATTGTCAAAGCAGCCTCTGAAACATAAATTTAGATAGAGAATTTGCTGTTGTTGAGAACATATGTTTGGAGAGAGCCCTGAGGCTAAAACTTCAACTTTAGATTTACATGCTTTTGTACACTTAGACAAACAAACCATAAATTATCTTGCAAAAGGGAAGACTCGACACTGATTGGACTAGAATCTTACTTGGTATCTAAGGATACAGCTCAAAGTTGTCTTATTAGTGTATACTTAATTTTGGCTATTGTCTCATCTTCATATATGCTTTATGTTCCATCACTTGTGAAGACAGGCAGCTTCCACAAAACAGTATTTATGAAGAGAAGCATCAATCCCTAAAACAGAGTAGCACACAGTTGCAAAGTACGTTGGAGTGGCTGAACAGAAAATAAATTATGTTAACTTAGCGCATCGGCTTAACTCCAAATGTTTTGTCTCCCACTGTGTGGCACTGCTGATAAACACTGCTGGCTGGTAATCTTTATTCTTCTGAAGCCTTGTGTCTCTACACCTCTAGATTTAGTTATCCCCAGTGAGTTTTATAACCCAGCCCCATCTATCAGTGATATTGCACAGTGCGTGCATGGCGGGGTGGGGGACACAAACGTTACAGCCCCACTGAGCTTGCTGGTCATATTTGATACAGCAATTAAATGAGAATGAACTGCATGCATGGACTGGTCTTTGTTTAAGCTTGGGAAGCCCAACCTCACCAGGCTGCAGGTACTCCAACAATTCCCTGTGGGACCCTGCCACTGCCACCCGTGAAGAATTAACACAGAGGCGAACTTGATGTCTTAGAGAAAAAGTAGCCACCTACCCCAGTGCAGGCTCTGACTCACCCAAACCAAGACTTTGTTGCTCAGTTCTGACATTATTTGATTTACAGTTTCTATACTCTGCACTGGCTCCCAGCCCCTCAAATTGTACAGCTGACACGAAAATTGGTTCATTGAGAAAGAGCCTTTTAAAATCACCTCGAGAAATTGTTCCCTTCCCTCAAAAGAACCACATTTCTCATAGGTCGTGGTGCATGTGACACCTCCACTTACTTTTACCCCACCTTCTGACAACCTTCCCTTGGGCTCCTTCCTGGGTTTTCTTCCTACTGCAAATGAATACTTTTTTAACCAAGTCTGTGCTGGACTAGGACTTACTCTTTTAGATACTTTGACTCCTCCTGCCATTTGTCACCCAAGAATGTTTAGTGAACTTGTGGAATCAAAAAGAAGTTGCAGCAAGCACAATGCTCAAAGGAAATAATTCAATGTACTTGCTTTTTCTATTTTCCTTTCTTTTCTCCCCTATTCCCTTTCCTCATGCAAATGAAGTAAAAAAAACCATGGTCAACAGTTCCACAACTTAAAAAACATTACATATGCTATAGACAATAGCTAACTTGTGAGGGTCTGGGGTTATTTTGAGGAGTGGATTTAATTAAAAAAATTAAATAGTGATGATATGCAAGTAGCATTTGATATGCATGCCAAAATACTAAGCCATATATTGTTCAGGATTTTAAGTTCCTTCCTTGTGCTTGTGCTGAGCAGCTGTTCATCCATCCTCAATTCAATAAATCTTTTCCATTTCCACTGACAATTCCAATTGGTATTCTCTTTTATCCACATACACAGAAAACCAGCTATTTTTTGCCACCAGTTATCAACTGCCAATTTGCCTAGATATGAAATTTAATTTCCTCATCTTCTGATTTAATATCAAGTCTAAACCTTGGCCCAGTCCCATTTGTTAGGAACAGTCACAAAGCCTGCAACCAGCAGTGTTCTCCCTGGCCAGCCGCAAATCTATTTCTGTTCTAAGAGCATCAGGAGACAGTGCCAACAGCACCGTGATGCAAATATCCTCACTCCTTGTAGCCCTCGTGTGATTTTCATTTCTTTCAATGATTTCCAGATGACTTGTACCCAAAAATCAGTTCTAAACCTCCTATAAATCTCATTTGCACCTACACAGAAAGGTTTGCAAGAGCAAATACTTTCCTTCAGCTAAAATCTTTCAGCTCCAAATGTGTTAGAAAGTCTGAATACCTCTTGCTTGTTCTGTCACTTTAAGTAACCATTTTTGTAGTACTTTCGAAGACTTTGGTTGGCTGTCACACAACGCTTTATCTAAAAAGGCCAATTACCTGGCACAGCTTTTAGCTGTTAGCATTCTATTTATCTTGCACCAGAATTAATTCTCCATCTAAGAGCAGACACAGCCATTTCCACATTTTCATTCAAGAAATAAAATATAACAGTAATATCATTTTCTGCTAGTCCAATTCTCATTTTCTTCCTTTCTATTGATGCTAGTACCCAGCTTTGTCATTTGCAAAATGTGGTGTTAAATGTCTGTACCGCAGTGACCTGGATCTTTTGCTTCTCAAGTAAAGACCTACTTATCACAAAACAACTGATTCAGTTCTAGATGTCAACTTAAAATTGAGGGAATCTTTGGATCTAAGCCTCCACAGGGGCATGTAGAATATGGTGTTAGAGGGATTGAAAAGGGAACCTGCACCATTTTGGAAAAAAGCACTTATGAGAACTGTTACTAGCATTTTAAATTTAAGTTACCGTTGTGATTTGGGGTATTATTATTAAAATACTGTGATATGAAGATTATAATACTGTAATGTTCTCAATAATTTTAAATGTTTCTATTAATAATCATTAATTTAATGTTGTCAAGTAGAGATTTAAGCTGTTTTGGCCTATAATGACTGTGTGACAAAATTTCAGTCTCTCACTGTCACGTATCAAATACACCTCAGGGAAGGTTCTTTTCTAAAGAATATAGTGCTGCAGTTCTATATGTCAGGTATTGAGTGATATAAATGACCCAAAATTATTTTTGAAAGAGAAATCCCTGTTAGAAAATTTACTTTAAACGGTGAAATGAGCTCATTAAACTTCTGTAAGCAAAGTATCAGAATCCTACCTTCTGGCCAAGTGAAAACACTGATGCACCACTAATCTTTTGAAAAGCTCACTGAAAGAGCTTGAGATCTGCAGCAGAGTTCAGGACAGTTCACTGCTGGTAATTTCATGGCAATGAGCCATATTTTGCTTTAGGATAGTGGATTTCATGCTTTATAGCTACTGGCATCTCCAAGAATGGCTTTTGCTTTCTGAAAAGATACTGGAAAGTAGTTCATGTATGTTCTGGCATTTTACAAGCTTTAAAGGCTGCATATTCCACAATCTGGAGCAAAGCAATTGACTGACTCCCTTTTTACCCTTGTCTTACATAAACACTTAAAAATCACAACTCCTGTTGAACCAAATGCCAACAGTATCAGGTAAACAGAAGATGCCACATTCACTTCCATGTAATGATTTTTTCTATGTTAGATTAGTGTTTGCAGCCCTTTAAAAATCCTTTTACAAGTTACAATGGATTTATAAAGGAAAAATAACCACTCCAAATGCAAGAGAGTGTTGCTGAGAAATTACTTGGGGGAAACGCTGATGAATAGAATAAGAAACTTTGGAAATGTAGACTGCAACAGAAATAACTAGGGAAGATCAACATTAAAGTATTAGCAAAATTTGGTAGAATTGCTTGGCCTCATAATTCCCTTCCACAAAAGAGCTTTCAGAGTAAATAGAGTGAGATCAAGGCTGCCCACTGGGAGATAAAATATTTCTTATCCTTTTTGATGAAATCAGAATTAGACTCTCAGACTTGTTTTCATGTAAGAGTCTTCCTACTGTGATTAATCTGCACTTTCCCTGAGAAGGTAATTAAAACCATCACACTTCTACAGAAGATTTTCAGAAAAAATCTGATGACTTAACAAGTACTAGTCCCCATGAAAGGCACCACCATGTAGAAAACTCTCAGGAAACGGACACTCCTACCCTTTCTGATCTGGGAGTTTGCTGCTTTGCCATGATTTGAGCAGCAGGTGAATTTATCCCTCTAAATTCCAGAGGGAGTTTGCATCCAAGAACATTTGATCCCCTGCATGTTTGGTCTGATTGGCAGCACTTTCCTAATGAAAAGATAATCACAGTATTTCAGAAAGGATTAAAAAAAAAATCAGTTCATGAAATACCCTCTGCACCACACTACTTCAAACAATCCACACAGTATTCAGGGATAAATCCCAGGCCCAGCACGGGCAATGTGGGGCTTATGTGAGTACTAATGAGGCTCTTCGGCTGCAAGCTAGGTATCACTTAAGCATTCTTTAATACTGTTGTGAGTGGTGACCTTGCTACGATGCTATTGCACCATGGTTTAGTTAGATGTGATTCATTTCACATAATCCTTATTATTCTAAATTAGATCAGCTTGCTCCGAACGAGCAATTTCTTTCTTTCAATTAGAATATTAAATCATTCTACTTCCTTTCTAGAGTTTTGCATAACGTCAGCTAGACGTTATGTGGCATCATGTGCTACACAGCAAGAGCCTTGTGCTAGCATATTTCTGCTGCTTCTATTGCTGTTACCACCTGCTGTCCCCAAAAATAAAATTTAAAGAAGGGAATGTATGTGCAAACACACAGATTTCAAGGTCCAGGCAGATTCCAGAGGGTAATTCTTATAAATAAACTGGTTTTGGACATTTAACTGAAAGCATATTAAAAATGCCAGGATCAACAGCATACAGAAGCAATTGAATTTTGTGCTTTTAAGGGTTTGGGGTTGTTTTCCACTTCACTAAAGATGGTGGTGATGACTTCTGTGACAGACTGGGTAATTTATTTGCAGTTAATGCATCTCCATGAATCAAGTGTCACTTAACATCACATAAGGTTAGCAGTAGGAATAGGTACAATTTGTCACACAGTCACAGCAGATTAACGAGGTCGTCACTGGGCTGGCAAAAGCATTGGCGAGGAGAAGACTGAGGGGAGAGAACAAAAGTGGGAAGAGAAGGAATCACACTCTTGCAGTCCCTGTGGGCAAAAAGAGAGTTTATCTCCCCCTTCAAGCACCACTAGGTTATACCTTGCTTTTAAGTAACAGGTTAAAAGTGAATCTAGTTACAAAGGAATTAAAAATATTCAATTATTGAATAACCAAATGTCATAATCAACTAGAAAAAGACATTTAGGATTTTCATTGTCCATGACAGAATTTCAGTCTAAAGCTGAGGAAACAAAAACCTCCCCTAGGTAGATGCAACCACCAAGGACCAGAATTTTGGAAAATTTTATGCACTGGGGTGGTATTAAACAACAGGAAGCTTTTATGGGTACCTAAACTGTCCATAAGAGAAGAGTTATTTGTAGAGGTAGCAACTTCTTCAGAGTAATCCAAGGATAAAAAAAGTCAAGTAAGTAAGAAAAAGCATTAAGGATTTAATTGTGTAAAAAATCCTGGGAATCTTAAATTAACTGAAGTGCAATGGAACAATCTGATCTTTAAACAGTGTCAGTATCAATAAGCATTTTTTGGCACAATTTATTTTTCCCATTACAGAAATGTATTCGGGGCCACTGTGGTCTTTGTTTTGTACAAATGTGAGTGGTTTACGAAGTGAACACCAGGAAATAAATCTGAGAGTTTTCTCCTGAATGTAACAGAGACAAGAAAAATAGAGCTATGAATCAAATCTTTGCCATTTAATATTTTGTAGTTATTGTTATATTGTACACTGCTCACCATGAACTTCTAGACCATTTTATATGGAAAGAAGGTTCAGAAAATATTCAGCCTATTAAGAAATCAGTGGCAGAGAACTCTGCACTTTTTCAAGGAGTGTTTTAATCGTGGCTCCATGAATAGTTCCAGTCCTTTACTGGGTAAACAAATTATTTAGTGGAAATAGGCAAAGACATTTGGCAAAAAAATCCAGTAAATCAGAAAGTCTTATGCCTGAACACAAATTAGAGGTTTCCCAAATCCTCAAACATTAAACCACTTGTGTATTAAGTACCTCATCCATGTTTCCCTAGTAGTGCAAGGAATTTTCCAAAACAGCTGATTTGTTTGGACAAATAAGCCTGGGACAAGCTTTTGTGTTTGAGGGGGCCGCAGGTAGCAGGGCAACAGATGAGGCAAGTGCACAACTCCTCTTCAGTAAATTCCTAGAGGAGTTTTGCTAAGGTGTGAGCTTTCCCGTTTCACCCATATCCAGAACAAACTACTGGCTGCAGTCCCAGATGTAACATCGGTGAACAAAGACCGGTTTTAACAAGGAACGCTTCCTTATGTTAGAAAGGACGGAATAAGGACAACAGTTAATGGCAAGTGCTTGTGATGCCTCTGGAATGCAGCCTGGCATGGCCCACAGACTCTGTCAGCAACTGACATTCCAATGCTTGACAACGGAGAGCAGTAAATGCTGTTATGGGGAAAGCTGAGGTACAGAGAGAGATTTCCTAAAGGTTATTCCATAAACAAAACCAGGCTTGGCATGTGGGCATTAGACCAGTGCTTTTTCCACTAGACTACAACTCCCCCATCATGAGAAATTAATTGCATAGGTTTGCTCTTCTTTCCATCAGCTCTTGCCTAAGAGAAAGTGTGTGCCACTAGACAGCATGCACCTTGGCATGGGGGAAGAGAGGACTCATCTGAAGAACTCCTCCTTTTTCTAACACCATAGCCCCTATCCCATCCTGGCAAGCTGGAAAACTCATCTGGGACAAACGCACATGTGGAATCATTTTAGTTTAAGAATCAGGAAAAGTCAACATTTTTACAAAACCTTACCAATGCATCAGCCTATGCAATACCAATATGTTGAAGATGCAGTTCTGATTACTCTCAGTTTAAAGACAATCAAGCCAAGCTGGAAAAGGTGTGGAGAAGGATGGTTAATGGGACCAAGATTTCCCATGTCCAAAACTCTTCAGCTTGGAAATGCACAACTAGAGGGGAGAGAGAATAGGAGTCTAAGAGAATAACACTGAGTGACGGAAGCTGGTGAAGTGAGCATGGCTGTTTCTTAAAACAAACAAACAAACAAACAAACAGAACCCCAAAACCAAATTAATTTCCGTGGTTATGTTTTTTGTTTTCAAGCTGGCTATAGCATAAAATATTAAACCCATAATTCTGAGACGCCAAATAGTGTTTATTTTTCTAGGTTATTATTCAGTCCATTATGTTGAAATATTAAATGCCATGAAGGAAAAAAATAATAATTTGACCCAGATCAAAAAAATAGAGATGGTCATTAGTAAACATCATACCTTGTCATTCCCAGCTCCAGCAACCTGCCAAATCTCGATGACTCAGGTTTTTGTTCATTGCTAACTTCAGGTTCTAGGCTGACAACACTTGACAAGCTTTGGAAATTTCTCTTCCTTGATTGTTATCCACAGAAAAGTAAAAATCATCCCAAACCTACAAGAGCCATTAAATGTAGAAGAGAAAAGCTTTTAAGACACAACTAAGTCCAACTGTGAAGTGTCCCTTCTGTGTCACTGCCCAGCCTACCTGACATCAGCTGCTGCTTCAGTCTGAGCCCCTGGCATGAGAAATGGAGCAAGAGCTGTGTGATGGGTGACAGCTGTGCTGGGGCCACTGCTGTGAAATGGCTTCTGATCTGCTAGGGAGAAACAGACCAGGAAGACACAGTAACCAGACAAACTGAGGCTTGAGGAAGACCGAAGGAAAAGCAGGATGCCTGCAGGAATCTTTTCTCTAGTGCAGGCTCCAGCTGACTTCCTGTCTGGAAGCCCAGTCCTCTGCCTGAAGGCCCATTTATGAGTTACGTTCACAAATGGCAGGAACCTGCTTCACCTTGTGCTGGTGGGACATGGAGGGATGAAAAAACATGGGACAAAGGAGAGAGGGAGCAGAAAGTGGTTACTGGGCATGGAAATGGTGTTTTCAGTCACCACTGATTTTAAATGACACAGCTGAACTTCACCTGTGTTCAGGAAAAAAGTATTCTTTTCCAATTTCTCTCTCTTGCACATCCTCAAGTTATGAGAGTTAAGTTATTTCAGTGCACAACTGGAAAAGATTTTTTAAGTTCATGCTTTTGAATAAAAAACCTGCAGCTTAGAGAGTTTTGCATAAATACATTTTCTACCTAAAAATGACATTTGAAATAATTACATTTTTTAAACATAACCTAGAATTTTTAGAGTATTTAATTAAGCACCAACATTGTAAAGAATGAAAACCACCAGATGAGGAAGTCACTGACTGAGGAATTGGTAATGGAGTTTTTTGATAGCTGTCCAAGTGAACTGTTATGAATTGATCCTGTAGACTTGGCTTCCCTGCAAATCAGCTCACCACAAAAGTTATCATTCAGTGCAGCTTAGCTGCTCTTTGCAAACCAATTAAGTATGAACGCTACAGGAAAGAAAATTTGGGTATGAAAACATGATTGCTTCCTGTTGCTTTAAATCACATTGCTTTATATCAGTCCTCATTATTTATTCTTACCTTTTTGCCTTTGACAGAAAGTATCATTGAGGACCTTTTCTTATCATTTCCACGTGAAAACAAAGAGCGTATTTTCCAGAAGATGCTATTATGGATTTTTTTTTTTTTTTTTAATTTAGAGGCAAAATAAGTACCATGGCAATCAGACACTTGGCATTTAATATTTGATAAAATTAAAGACCTTCAGAGAACCATCTGCCAGATTTCGAGATTTCACTTGAGAAGGGCATATCTATCTTTTCTTAGCTTTATAAAACTCTGCTAACTCCAGGGATTACCCTGCCTCATCAAATGAGCTTCTACAGAAGAGAACTGCAGAAAACTTATAACACATTTTTTCTTGCCATCTCTCAAGATCTCACAGAGTCCGAGACTGGAACTCTTTTCCATTTTAATATGGTTCACTGAAAATATTGTTATAGACACAAGCTAAAAGCCTGAAACACCACAGGCAACCAGATACCTAAGAAATGTTTCAGGAGAAAGTGTTTCACCTGCTCCTGATCCACATTAGTTTTTCCCAGCTTAAAGTAGCTGCTCATCTTCTTAAGTGTTCTTAGTGTGCTTGGAAAGAGCTGTCAGCTTCTCTCTCAGACACTGTTTTGTTGACTATTTACTGGAAAAAATAGCTCTGGAGGGAACCTCACATGTGTCATTTGTCAGTTCTGTTTTGTTCTTATTTAAAGGCATGACTCATTGAGCTGAGGCATACAGCATAAATAAACAGCATGTCAGACAGCAAGTGCTAGCTTGGCCTGGTATCCCTTTTTGTCCTCTGTTCCTGTCACTTAAATCCCAAAAATTTTGCTTTCTTCTGACCACAGTGCAGCTCTCAACCCTCTGGGAATGAGAAAGCCCTAACCATTTTCCAGAACCACCGTCCTTTGGGAATCTCGTATAAATAAGTAGCTGTTACCATTATTCCATTGCCCTGTCTCAGACCTCTCAAAGGTAGCCCATGGTAGCCAGGCTGAGCCTGCCCTGTCACAGGGGCTGCGCCAAGTGAGGGCTGGCACAGTGCCACCACAAGAAAGGATACCTGAGACTTGAGTGAGCTCCTAAGAAACACTGCCAGGTAATTAAAACTGTAATATTGTGATGACAGACAAGGCAAATACCTCTGAACAAAGAGATTCCTTAATGTTGTCACAGGCTGAGCATAGTAGTGTCCAAAACTTGCTCTAGTTAGCTGGCATGTGGGAATTACTTTATACTTTTTTTTTAGGTAGATCCATTCCACACATACCTTTTCCAAGTATTGAATTTACTATATCCTTAAAAAAAAAATTGTAATATTTTGTGTTTAAAACATTTTCAATGAATGCTTCTTTTGGCTGAGCCTGAATTCAAAGTTGCAGTAAGAGCCACTGGGTTCTTCTCTCTGTTGTGAAACAAGATAATACACCTTTGAAAATAGGCCCATGTTGTACAGCTGGGTAAAGGAAATTCCTTCCCACCATTCATCTGCTAGCCCTTATTAAACTACTTAGATTGGGACATCAGGACTACAGTAAATATCTGTCAGTTTTGAAGCCTATCATGTGGTAAACAAATGCCATCATTTACTAATGCAACTGAGTTCTGGGGCAATAAAGTTTTCATTATACCAAACAAATGCATATTTATTAACTTTGACTCAAGTTTATGCATTGCTCTGATTAAAAAAAAAAAAATTAAAATAATTGGTAGGAGGACCAAATCAGCTTTTTTGTGTGTGTGTGTTAACCTTATACACAATGCCTGCCCTTGGAAAATAATTCTCCAGTTTCCTTTCTGCAAACCCATGTAACTGTGTGCCAAAATGGGATTTCATTTGGTCAACCTAGATTATATAACTGGGTCTTTTTACGGATTTCTACATGCCAAAAATTGCAGCTCAAAGACTATGGTTTGTTTCAAGGAGCTGTGGTAGCAGCTTTTCCCTAAATTAGTGAAGTTATTTCAGTCATCATGTTATCCCAGAATAATGATGAGGATCTGGTACCATTGCCCACGGTATACAATCTGTACTTATGGCTGGTATATTTTCAGTAAATAGTTTGACAGCTGCAGCTATCTAGCAATAAATATTCTTCCCAATACTGAAAACTTCAGTACATGCTCTCTTTCTCTTACAGTTCATTACTAATTTCTAATACAAGACTGATTGCATTCTCTCTTCAGATTTTTACGTATGGCTCTAGGTGACACATAGTGATAGGACTAATTAATATTAACAGTATTTTCCAACCAAAGCTGGAAATGTCATCCAATTTCTTTTATAGGTTTATGGTGAATTTTTAAAATGAAAAAAAATTAGCACTTGGAATCCAGTTTTGAATGGAATTCGCAGTGAAACTACAAGGTATAACTCAAGTGGGTGTGTTCCAGGTACCCTACTTTCAAATGCCATGCAACTATTACAGCACTGGCTTATCTTTCAAGACCTTTTCCAGTAAAAACATCAGGAAACAAATGTATGCACAAGTTTCCAATGCTTCTCAAAACTCTAAGCTACCATCCTTTAATTGGGGGATTCGGAGAGTCGAGAAGCTTTGGCAGGCACTCCAGCTTAAAAATAACCCACAGCATTTTCATTTTATGTCTCAGAAAGATTTGGCAACAATAGTTGACACCCAATTCAGAGCAACTTTGTTTTCAACTTTCAGGATGCAATTCAGGAAGCAATTGCTTTGGTGGCAAACCTGGCCGAACAAGCACCTGATTTTGCCTCCTGTGCCCTGCTGCACAGTTGTCTCGTGGATTCAACCCTACCACTGAGACAGCAAGCCAAAGCACAGAGATTTAAATTAGGATTTAAATTATTACAGGAATACGCAACTGATGCCATTACCTTATGAAATTATGAAATCGTTTTTTTAAAGTTTAGGACCAAAATCTTAAACTGGCTTTGGAAGATGGCCAGGACATCCTGCAGGACTGTGAACGTAGCAGCAGTATAGTCTTGGAAACCGAGTTTTGAAAGAGTCAGGCCATTTTGTTTGGTTCCTGTGGACAACAGGTACCATTTTCCTATAGACGTCCAGTGATACAGCTGGAGGTGACCAGTATATGGATGACCACTGCTAGGTCCAAACAATGAGGACTTTTACAAAACAGAAGGATCAGGTTTTTTGAACACCTGTGGCTAGCAATAAATTCAAGAGGAATTCCAGGAGTCTTCCAATTACAATCAGCAATGCTTCAGTCACACTGGGAAATGAGGAAAAAGCCAAGAATTTGAATTTGCCAACTGCTTCTAACCTCAACATTTGTATACATGCAGATGCTATTTCTGCCAGGAAACTGGGAAAACTTGGAATTTGGTTTTGGTCATGAAACCTTTTTATTCCCATGATAACTTTCCTTCCAAATTTCAAATTATTATTTTTACTAAGAAAAGGCAGCTCAGAATAAATTATAAAGAAGACATATACAGAGCATTAATTTCAAGAGATAATCATTCTCACTTTGCCACCAGCAGCAACTTAATGAAAACAGCAGGTGTTTGGCAATGTCTTACAGGCTGCACATAGGCCTGGCCCAGGAGATGTCACCAATCCTGAGAATCACAGTGAGAGTCAAATCCTTGAGGCAATATTCCTTCCTTCTCTAACTTTTCAAACTTTTGAAAACAGCTAACAACAACAACAAAAAGTCAATAAGAGTGATTTCTGCAGGCATTCCTAGGTTTGTTTTCAGCTGAAATTATTTCCCCAGGAAACAGCACTTATTTGTATGATTCCAATGGCAACTGGCTGCTGGAACCACTTCGAATGACTATCCTGTTCTTCACTGGAAGATTTCTTTTCCACAGTGCCCTCACTTTTTTACAGGTGGACCTTATCTAAACTTATTCCCCTTAAATTTGGTTATGTTTGGCAACAGAAAAGAGACAAGGGGAAATGACTGACTACGTTTAAATCTTTAATCTCTCAGCCCAGTGAAGGGCAGTCCCTGTTTTTGAGCTGCTTAAATAACTTTGCTGCATTCCCTCTGAGAGCAGCGTCCTCCCATGCTGGAACCTGAGTGGGACCTGAAAAGTTTGCATATAAAAATTAATATAAACACACATCGTCAGGCAGAGAGAAAAGCACATGGAAAATAAGGTATCCTCAATGCTTTGGAGACAGTGAGATGAATTAGCACCACCAAGAGAGCTGAAGTCTGAGAACAGAGCAGGGAGAGAGAACAGTACCATGCTTACCATTACCATCCATTTTGGAAGCATTAACTCCACACATTTTCACTTGTCAACACAATCAGTCACAGAGGAGCAAGAGTAACCCTTACAGCATTATGTTTGCAAAACTGTAATCAAAGTTTCCAGTTTTCTCCTAGTTGACTAAGTCAAATAAGTTTTGAACTATTAGGCTGGACTTAAGTAGTTTATTTTTCATACTTCTCCCCCAGGGAAACACCTCTCTTACAATGCACTAATACTTGAATTGACAAACAGGGTTTTTCCTAGACCTGAAATGTCACAGGACTCTTTTACAAAGTCAGGCTCACTTCTCAGAAGAAGGGCTTCTCTTGAATGGTTACAAGTGATTCCCTTTCTGATTCATTTCCTCCTTTAACTCTGCACGGTGACAGGTTATAAAGCCCTCTTAAAGCTGTGGGTGAGATCACAGTGATCTAACTCACCCAGTGGCTGCGATGGTACAGAAAGGTTGCTGAGCTCAGACACCTGCCCTCTGGCACACCAGCGAGTGAGAACTGTTCCCAAATGGAAATGTGACCACCCATACTTGTGAAAACATTTATTTCTGACCCTGTCCACGAAGAGGGCACTGCTCGTATTCTAATGCTCTAGGTCAGTGAACACGGGGTGAAGGACAGCAGAGTAAGTACTGTTTGCTGTCACAGAGCTGTGACAAACTGGGGAACTGCTGACTCCTGCAGTGATGCTCGCTTCCTTCCATAAGCTCACTGCTTTCAGGAAAGACTCCTTTTCCCTGAAAGAGGCTTTTATTTTAACGCTGGGCTCCATTAATTTTGAACTAGGCACCATCCTCCCCACTGCTGAGTTGAAGAATCACTGCTTTTATTTCTGCCTGAGATTTGTAGCTGCTGACAGACTCTTCATGAGATATTTCTTGACATTTCAGTCATAAGAAGGCATAATCATTTCTGATTTGTTAAAAGCATATATTGCCATGACAACCTAGCATCTCTTTTTCTTAAAATAAAAAAAAAAAACCAAAACAGTTGTAAGGTTATCCTGCTTTACATTTATAGCCACCTCTGCATATTTGAAGTTAATCATCAATAAAGCATTAGGAAATACTTAAATTGCTGGAAATACTGATTTTTTTTTTCAAATTTTCTTGTTACTGAGCACTTCTACAAAAGTTTATATCAAAACAACCCTCTGGTGGCAGCAGCAGCTTTGATGGTAACTTTGTGCTGTCACCCACAACTCAAACCAACCTATAAAAAGGAGTGACCCCTCTCCAACAGGCACACTAGGAGATGATCTTGGCATTCAACAGCTTCTTCATCTGCAAGGGCAGGTGTTATTTTCTTCCAGGAAGGATTTAGAGAAGTTGAATGGCAATATACTGTGAAAACATTCTGCTCTTTCAGTTCTTAGATAGAAATGCATCAACACTTTTGCTTCGCCCTGTTTGGTACAGCTGAACACTTCCTTGGCTTAGGGACTTCACAGCAGCACCAGGATCCAGACAGTAATGCTGCCTGGGGAGGACACACCATTTCCAGCTCAGAGAGCCTGCAATACCCACATCTCACCTTCTCTTGGACATTTTTTTATTAAGCACCACAGGGGCTTTTATAGACGTGACTTAGAGGCCATCTTGTCTAATTTGTAAGGCAGGGGTTCACCAATACTTTTACTTCCAGCTACAAGTTTCCAAAAAGCACGGGAGGACACTGCTCCCACACATGCTGCAGAACATAACAACACCCCCGCTTTGTCTCTTGACAGCAATCATGGAAAAAAAAAATACTGGAGACAGTCCAAGATTGCCAGCTGGTCAGATACTTCTTTGCAATTAGTTTCAAGGTCTTGAACAGCATTTTTATCCCCAGAAAGGACCCTTAAGATCAAGTCCAACCCCTAACCCAGGCTACCACTAAACAATGTCCCTACGTGGCACATCCGCACATCTTTTAAATACCTCCAGGGATGGTGACTCCCATCACTTCCCTGGACAGCCTGTGCCAGGGCTTGATAACCCTTTGGGTGAAGAAATTTCTTCTAATATCCAACCTGAACCTCCCCTGATGCAACTTGAGGCCATTTCCTCTTGTCCTGTGTCACTTGTTACCTGGGAGAAGAGATAGACCCCCGCCTGGCTACAAGCTCCTTTCAGGCAGTTGTGGAGAGCAATAAGGTCCCCCCAAGCCTCCTCTTCTCCATGTTAAACACCCCCAGTTTCTTCAACTGCTCTTCAGACCCTTTGCTAGCTCCATTGCTCTCCTTTGGATGCAGAGAAAAAGGACCAAAAGAAAATAGGAAAGAAATAGTTACTCTGAGTCATTCATCTCTGTCACACAAAAATCAAAGTTTCCATTAAATTAAAGGGGGGGAAAGTCACTTGTTCCTTAAATTGAAAAATTAGTTAAGAATTTAATTTTATTTAGAAGTTTTTAAGAGGGAATGTTAGCTTTGCTCTTGGAGGCCATTATTCTTACAGCTTAGAATTACATCTTATTGATGGGTGTTCAATACGGCCCACCTACTCCCTTGGTTCTTCTAAAAATTCAACTGCAGCTATTCATGTTACCATAAAGGAGAGGTACAGAATTATCAAGATATACAAAAGAATTACCAGCCACTACAAATAATTAGATCCAACATTAAATGCAGCTTCAGAAAAGCTTACTGATTCTTAATTGCTTTCCTTCACTAGTGGCTGCCTACATTGTACAGGTTGCACTCATTAGCCAGTGGCATTTCTGTCACCTCATGGGGTGCCATCGTGTGAGCAGCACAGCGCTGGCTCCTCAAACCTGCGGCAGCTCCAGCCGAGGTGTGGATTGCTCCCTTCGCAGGGATTATCCAAGGCAACTGGCTTTGAGTGCTCAGCCACCACACCGGGGCGGGGGGACGGCTCCCAGGCAGTGCAGCAGCAGCAGCACCGCCCTCTGCAGAGACCACAGGGGGCTGGAAGCTCCCTAGGTGGGCTCCAGGCTATGGAGAAGTGTCCCTGGAGACAGATAAGGACATAATGCCTTTGGAAAAAGGTGGTGTTCTTTTCATTCTTTTTCCTGTTCCACTTTTCTAGTCGTGTCCTCTCACAAAATCTAAGGGAAAAAAAATCAACTCCCCTCTAGTTTCCCTCGGACTCACCTACACAGAGCCCAGAGAATTTAATCTGAAGTGCTGCAGCTATCAGGAGGCTCTTGTTTCCCAGACAGGGACAAGACAAATATTCCTGAGGTGGCAGTAGTAGCAGAGAAGTGATTGAGTGACGTAAGCCCTGACAGTTCCAGCAGGAGAGCCGCTCCCCAGGCTTCACAGAAAGGTGGAAATCTGACAGATCCCTGTGGGGCAAATTAGTTTCCAGCTCATCTCAAAGAAGATGCTCAAATCTGAGCATGTACATGGAGGTAAAAATGTCAGGGAAAGACCAGAAAAAGAACCCTTTGTGCCACCTCCAAGGTCTGTCCCCCTGGAGTCTTTTGCCTCACCTCCAGCTAAGTTCAGCCCCAGTGTGTTAGAGGAAGGCAGGAAAATGGATTCTGTACCACTCACGGCTGAGGAATGAAGTGTTCCTGGCCATGACAGGAGAGCCACCACAAGAATTTTTCTTAATGCAGACCCACAGTGACTAAAGGGAAAGCAAGAGAAGCAACTCCAATTACCTCGTGTAATCACAATTTTAAATTGCTGAACATAAGAGCTTGATTCAAATAATGAATTCCAGTTTTAGTTTGCATCTGCATTTTTAAGGAATTTGTTGTTTCCAATTTTCTCAGAAACCATTGGAATTTGCAAGTAAAACAGGAGCATAGGCACTGTATTGAAACCAGTGCTACTGTTCTCAAAACAAGAGGGCAGCTTTACATATACACATGTTAAAATAGCAGCCATGGAGCTCAATACATATTTACTGCATGATCAGGTGATACATTGTTTAAAAAGTGCAGGTTATGTGCCAATTCGCATTGAAATTATACTACCATAGCATCCAATATTTATTAATTTAACCAGCACTACTTTATGACTGTTCTGCAGAGTTCCTCAGGAGCATCACAAGCACACACAAGTCCCTCAAGGTATAATTTTCTATTTTCCTTGTCACACTCAGAACCTGCCTTTTCCTGGGCAGGCACAGGTGTGCCCTGTACAGGGCGCTGCTTACATGATTCCCTGGCAACCTCTTCTTTAGATTTCCTTCCTTGCTCTTGCTTCTAAATGAGCACAGGCTTCATGCACACTCACTCCCAGCCTTCAGCAGCTACAAGGTCACCCAGATTATCTTCTTTTCCTTTACTGGGGGCTGAGGTAATTCAGTTACCTCGGGTTTGCCTCCAGCCATGAACACATGCAGTGTGGAACACATGCCCTCTGCTCCCTCAATTTACATCCAGAGTACAAGGTCTCTACTTCTAAGAAAACATCTCAGAGATGTCTTGCATTCTAAAAAATGATTTATACATTTTTAAGCCTTCCATACTTTAAAACAGACCTCCATCCATACTCCAGGTCATGTAAACAACCCATGCATATCCTGCTTGCATATAGACTAGGAATTCCACTGAATTCTCAGGGAAACTAACAGAAAAACAATTGTTCAAATTTACATTATATTTAACTTAACACTTTAAGAAAGTGCTTACTTCTGGTTTTTGCTAGGATGAATTTCCTCACATCGTTACTTTTAAGAGCACAAATGATGTTTCTTTTCTGCTTATCATCTTTATTTTTCTTTATAGCAATAAAACATTAAATATTCACACATCTACGATTTCTGAAACTTCTCTGCATTTGGAATCTACATAAAGAAACTCACCCTCTACTCTTTTTAAAAGAACATCCTGTTTGTAAAACATAACCAGTTCCCAGGCCTCGAAAGCAGCATCCCTTTCCACAGGCTGATGGATGAGGACCATAACAACACATGATGCCTGTGAGTTGCTTGGCTTCAGCAAAGATGACACCACACACATCACACCAGCCTCTGGCCAGAGTCAACCAGGAAGGTTCAATGCCTGTTCCTGGGCAACTTTGGAAATTAAAGGCTTGGGTGAAATTCTTCTCTTTTCATCTGCTGGGCTAAATCAGTGTTTTCACTGGCTCTGGCTGGCAGAATTTATTTATCGGTATATTTGTCTTTGCACTGCTGGGCAGCAATTGCAAATCTAATTATTGCTAAAGTGGCTCTTGGGGCTTATGCACAGGTGTTTTGCTTAATATTAAATCTAAATAAAAAACTCACTAGCAGGGACCTGTTCATAACAATTTGTGACATGAATGCTCTCGAGGAGAAAAGGCACAGCTTTCAGCCCCCTTTCCCCTCCAGTCCCTTGTTATTTAATTCTTCAGGCAGTAGCACTGTGCAAATCAGCAATCATCATCACACCATTTCCAGGTAACAGTTTTCTGAGTTGCCAAGCAAGCGTGCTCAAGTGGGGCTTTTCCTCTCTAGCACTGCTGACAACAAAAACCTAATTGATTTGTGAAGCTTTATCTCAATGGGACAGCTTTGTTAATTTTCCTCAAGCCGTGCTCTCAGTAACATCTATATAGTCCCACAGATGCAACTGTCAAGAATAATAAATAATTCCATTCAAAAAGCCTGAGAAGGAATTGAAAATAAGCCTAAATGCTTCAAAAAGCAATTTAAAATGTGTTTGCTACTCTACAAGGCACACCTTTTTTTCAGTAAATACATAAATACACAAATACACACAACAGAAATTGCCCTTTTAAAAATAGTGTCGTGTTTCTTAGTAACACCACCAGCATAAAAGTCTTGTAGTCTTGAAACAAATAAATAAAAAGAAGTGCTGGAGTCTTCAGAGCTTGACTCCAAAATTGTGATGCAAAGAGCACAGCTGTGACCAATAAAAATATACTCTAGAAGGTGTTAACACTCACTGTCCTTCATCCCGTGCTTCAAGATTTGATATAAAATCTCTGTGTAGGTTAGAGGGGTCTTAAATGAATGATTAGCTCATTTATTAGCAGCTGTGCTTCTCTAGCTTTCACAATAATTTATATTACCTGATCAGAAAGTTATTCTCAGAGAGTTTTTTAATTAGATTTTCAAGCTTTTGCTGTTTCAGGGGAATACGAATGTAGAAGACAGGAGAAGAATAAAAATATGTAAGTTTCTTTTGCTGACCTCTAAGAGGTTTTTGCTCAAATTTTACCTTCTTCAGAGTCCTGGCTGTCTTTTTGCATATTTTTAATCAGACAGTGATACTCCCCTTCTAGCCCCATTCCTGATTGCTTTGCCAGAGGAACAGGAATAATCCCCCAAAGAGCCTCCTGTTGCTGCCTTCTACAAGGTAATGAAAGGAAATGCCCATAACGGGTTTTGCCACTTTTTCAGTCTAACAGGGAAGAAAAGCAAATTTCAAACTATTTGGCCAGTGATCAGCCATCTTCCAGTGTTTTTTGACTGATTCAATCACATTCATTCAACCAAAATCTAAGGTTTACAAGCTTTTTTCCATCATTAAACAGTTTTTTAGTCTTTCCCTTAAATAAAATTAACTTGACCAATAATTTGCAAAGATGGCAATTTCATTTTTTAACCAGTGAACAAGCAGGAGAGACATATACGTCAGTCTGTAGATGAATTTATTATCAAGAAAAGAAGGTGTCTATTCCTTCTTGCATGTAATGAGTTTCTCCTGAAATAAGTACCAACCCAAATCCTTTAGATATTTTTGTTCTAGAAGAATATTTAAAATCAAAAATCGGAGGGGGGAGGGAGGAACTTTAACTGTACCATGTCATGACTTAGTTTTGATTCTCAATACACTCAGAATGTAAAAAAAAATTGAAAGATCCATTTTAGAAAGAGAAAAATGGAGAAACAAGATACTGAGAACATCGTGTAAATACCACTGGTGCTTAAGCTGTCTATTTTTAGGGATGGCTGCAATTGGTATAGCTGTTTTTTTTAAAATAATGAATCAACAAAACAATGAGTAAGGAATAAGAGTACAGATTAGAATAGCAGTTATAAGAGTCAGTATGTTTTCCATGACGATAAAAGCTACAGAAATGCCTTATTTTAGCTCTTGCTGTTTAATTATCAAATAGGCCATTCTAATACAGGTAGAAAATTGCTACATTTATCATAATTCTTTCAGTAGTGTCAGTCACATTTGTACTGTTATTGAACCATAGGTACTTCTGTTTCATTACTGTGGCTAGAAAAAAGTGTGTGGGCTAAAACTACAGTTCAACTAGAGAGAAAACTGTGTTTCAGCATAGAAAATCATCTTCCTAGTAATACTTTCTACCTCAGATTTGTGTGTGTAATACTGAGTTTCAACGTCAAATGGAAAATACTTAGAGAAGATACAGTGATCAGCCTGAAAGCATAGCTGGCAGTACAAACCCACTGAGAAGATCACAATTTTTTCCAGAAAAATGTGCGAAGTCAACAAATTTGTAATTCCAACCAGGGCAGGAGGTAATGGTCATTTGGGTTTTTTGAATGTTTAAAGAAGGTATAATCAGACTTGTTCTAAATCTTCTGGGGAAAATTGGAAATCAGTTCAATGTCCCATCTCAAAAAAAATGTACCCAGAAAAATGACTGCTGACAAGCAGAGGTGCTTATTTGAAATCACTCAATTGCTTCAGTCTGTAATGTTTGAGTAGAGGCTTCTTGACAGCTGCACATTCATGATTTCAGAGCCTTTCACTTCTGATCTAAGAGTATCTGGAAAAATAGTCTTTCACGATACTGCACTCTATCCACTTTGTCCAGCTTTGATAAGAGCAGACTGGTAGACAGAGAAAGCAATTTTCTGCACGTTTTAGAACTTCAGAAGACATTTCAACTAAATTTCATTCTAAAAATGAGTAAAAAATTCAAGTTGTGCCTGGAGTGAGAGACTAATTTTTAAAGTCAGCTAGCTTGGTTATCAAGCTAGAGTCTCACACTCTTCCTGAACCATTTCCTTTGTACAAGCCTCACCTTTTTTAAGACACAGATTTTAAATGAGCTTCTCTGAGTACCAAAAGGGGGATGTTAGTCAGTCTCTGTGAGGAACCGTGAAAGAAAACCTGAAAGCATTCTACAGAGCACTGGGGGAGAAGTACATCCTGTGCATTGCCAGGAGAATGAATGAACTTCACACAAGTCTAAGGAAACACAACTAGACAAGGTAAGTCAAAAGCATGAGAGTGAACATGGAAGGTGCCCTCACATGTGGAGATTCAACTCACCTTCTGACATGATTTCATCAGGTATTTAAAGATTAAGATTTTACTTCAGGGCAACTGAGGGTGGTTTTGGCGTCAAGAACTTGGAGCAATTTTACCACTGACCTGCAGAAGAAAGACAAAGAGAATCTTCAGCTTATTCCTGTCCCTGGGTAGCTGACCTGCTCACCTACTCCAAACCATTTATATTTAATTATGGAGGACTCCTGGTCCAAACCAATTTAGGATTAAAAAACAAGCCAATGTGATGTAGTGTACTCCACATAAGCCATGCAGAACTACTCCTTATCTTTGGGCCAACTGCAGAGTGAAAGGCAGCCTGAATCTCCCATATCCCTCCCACTGAGCTCTGAAGCCCATATTCCTGTGGCTCTGCTTTTAAAATCCTGTTTCTTTGTACTTTTATGAATTTAGAATGCAGGTAGCTATCAAAATATGAAAAATATTTTCTTCTTTACCACATAAAATAGATCAAAAGAGCAAAACATTAGCAACTCGTTCAAGTATTTCAGTGAATAGCTCATCCAACAATGATTTTTATGCATTTTATAGCCACCTACCCATTTCATAATAAATTCTCAATATAAAATCTGATTGACAGTTCTTACAGAGACCCTAAAGAGGTCAGAGTTTTACTGAAAAATTACAAATATTATTCGGTTTATATAAAAGGTAACAAAATAAATTCTCTAATACCAAAAGCCTGAGGAACTAGACTAGACTTTATCCATTAAATGGAAAGCACAGCCTAACAGACTCATTTATTCCAGGAAATAGTGGTGTTGAGTTTATCTTACTGCCAGAAAGAACCTTTCAAAAGGTACTCACCTAACAAAAGAGTAAATCCAGCTTGCCTAATAGGTAGGTAGGTACGGAGGAAATAGCCAGCATTTTTGGAAGGCATACAAATTGAAAACCAGCAGTAGCCATTACACTTGATTTAAGGGAGCTTCAGCTCTCTGGGAGCACACAGCCTGAAGCAGACTTACAAGCACACACCAGCACAGAGCAGCAGGATGCGAACTCCACCACAGCCTGGTTAGATTTTACTTCTCAAATAAGTTTTTATTAACTCACTACCTTCATTTCAGTTCAGTTCACGAGATGAATGAGAAAGGCCATTTGAGATGCGTGGTTGCTGACATCACAAGCAACTCAGCAACTGGAGATTCTTCATTTGCAAGGAGGTCAAACTGCCAAATGCACGGAGGTGGAGAAAGCAGCAGATTTTGGTGGGGGGGAGAATGCATATGTGTGACTATAGGAAGATTATTTGCTATCAAGAGCTGATAAATTCTGCCACATACACACAGCATCACCCAGTCTCCTCACACTCCTCTTCACCACCATTGCCTAACACATGGAAGTTGCACAGGCGGTAAGAAAATCCCCAGAGTTCATGGCCAAACGATGAGCTTGGGAAGGATTCCTTTTCTGTGCCCTGGGGCATGACTAGCTGCACATAGTATTCTTGACGTGTATTTCTGCACCCTATTCTTAAAGGCTTCAGAGCCTGACAGATTTCAGTCTTTCCAATCCTTGCTAACATTTCTGAGTCTTTACCTTTGAAAAGTCCAAGAAAGCACCCTCTAATTTCCTTCAATTTAAGCCTGTTCATTCTTGCTTTACCAAGAGTAGCCAGGCAGAACAAGCCATTCCCTTCCACACTGCAACAGTCTGTAATTATGGGCAAAGGATGGATCCTCTAAATCCTCTCATCTTCAAGGTGAAGATGAATAATCTTTGTCACAGGTCATGTTTTCACATTTTCAACAACTCTCTTTTCCTCTCTCTACACAGTCCTCAATTGGTGCACAGCTTGCTTGGATTTTGGTACCCAAATGCTCTAGGATTTGGTACCTGATCCTCTAAGACAAGCCCTAATTGAGCAGAACAACTCACTCATCTCCCACCCAGGGTAAGAATCTCAAGCACATGCCCAAATAGCATTTTTCTTTCTACAGTGTTCCCTGGAAACTGTCATCCATTTCTGTACAAACACTCCACAGCCAGCTCTCCCCATGCCATTGCTATTCCTAAGCACTGTGCTTGGAATTTGTACTGTTGATGAATTTTTATTCTTTTCAAACTCCACCTTCTGTTTGAAAAGATCATTTCAAACAAATCCTGAGCTTTTTATTCTCCCACATACTTGTGGCACCTAGTGTGCTCGGAGGATTTGAATAATACAATCTCCAGTTCCTTGTCCTAATCATTAATAAAAGTCAGATGTGTGATACCAAGGAACATATGGATTCAAATCCACCCCCCTATGCATAATCAGCAAATTTGGAATGTAAATTAAGGCTTTGTTTTGTACATTATTACTCAACAGCACTGAGATTTTAGCTCCACGAAAACTAAACCAACATTAAATTATGAACATTTCTCTCTCTAATGTTTTATAATTTCAACTTTTGTGTTCATTTTTATTCCATTTACTGAGCTGCTGCCTTACTGTATAACTCCCTACCTCAAAACATGCATCACTGATACAATGCAGTTACAATAATAATTGTTGAAAGATAAAGATAGTTTGAGAGACTAGCTTCTCACTGACAATGAAGGCCATTGTTTAAGAGTAAGAAAAGCATCTCACGAAGATGCTTCTCGTCTCAGAGAAAACTTAGTTTTTATTTCACCTAAGAACAGTTTGTCAAGAATCTTTATATTCCTCTAAGCCTCTCTCAGGGTTGTCTCACAGATGTTCAGAAATTAATTGAAACTAACAGTGACAAAGTAGAGAAAGCTTTTGCTCCTCAAAGGGATTTTTAAGTGGTAGTTAACTCTCATAATCTCTGCACAGCCAGAAGCAGGTGCAGGCATGGCCCAGAATAATTTAAGCAGTCGCAGTACTCACAGAGACTGAGTTGTATCCAGCCTTGAGAATCCTGCAAAATAAATGAAGGAATAGTAGGCTTCTCTCAGGAGCCTGAGACAGAGGAGAGCATTTCCTGGATGTTACAGCCTGGCTGCTCTCCTGCCAGTGGCACTGGGGAAAAGGGCTGACACAGCTGTGTGAGCCCCACACCACCTGGGAAGCCCACCCACAAAAGGTGGGGTCTCAGAGCACCACTTCCAACCTTTTAGGGCATTGATGCCACCAAGGCAATGATAAAGGTCCTTCAGAAAATTCAAAATCAGATCAGATACAGCCACAGTTTTATCTATCACCCCTCTGCTTCTGTGGTGAGGAGCAGCAGCTGTCTAAAGCACCATTGGCAGCACTGTCCAGCAGTGGACAGCAGCACAATTTCCCATCTGACTGGGAACAAGAAGTCAGCTGTAGCACACAAATAACCAACCAGACAGAAGCCTGTTGCCAGCCCTCTGTGGCCAAACAGGGAATCACAAATCAGGCCAACGAGCTGCTGCTGGAGAAACAGCCCAGGCAGCCCTAGGGCCAAGTGAAGTACGAGCCCAGCTGTTGGCTGTGCAAGAAGGGAGCCCACTCCACAAGTTTCTCAGGAGGAAAACCAAAGCAAGACTGTATTGTTAAGCCATTTTACTGGGAGAAAAAAGGATGGGGTGCATGGGAAAATCGCAGTGGGAAAAATCACATTTCTACCACAGATGCCAAACATGTACCGTAACAACCTATGAGGTTAAAGAGAGAAAACATCTGAAAGCAAAGTACCAAAGCTCTGATCTCACTGCCAGGTGTCTGAGAAACTGTGAAGCCCAAATAAAGGTGAGTCAGACTTAGAGTCTCAAGTCTGTTAGATGCTCTGAGAATTGTACCCTAATGCAGGCTATACGCTGTGTTAAACAAAGCTCTCAACACAGTCCATCAAAGTGAACTTTGCAAAGGCTACCAAAGGGGCTGTCACCCAATGATGAAGTTTGTAATGGTCAGCTTAAAACACAATAAGGAAGCTAACATTAAACATAGCACCAATTTCTTTTTTCTCAAAGGGAAAAGATATGGTCATTTAAAGCAAGAGAGAGAGACAGACATAGATGTATGCAAATGTATGGAGACTGAAAAAAAATTGGAGGTCAGAGACTCTTATTTGCCTAGATCCCACTCAAACTTGCAGAGTAGTGTAGTGCCAGACACTTGAGACACAAGGACAAGGAGGAAGGTCCCTGGAAGTGCCCAAAACAGCTGGAGTGACTGTGAAGCACAAAGTTGTGCTGACCGGGGCGTGGTGTAATTTAGGAAGGAGACTACCTGACTGTAAAAATTTATGTAATACCTGTATACCCAGAAAAACCCAGTAATGATGAAGGGAAGGAATTAAAACCTCCAGCTCACTATGTACTGCTGGGTTTCCTTCCTTTCCTCTCTTAGACTGCAGACTAACAACTTCTTCAGTGCAAAAGACTTTTTGTCCCTAGATCTGAAGTGCACACAGGTGAAGAAAAGCAACTAAATTCAACCATCATTCCTTGGATATTTTTTTTCCTCTAAATATGATTTGGCTGCTGGTCTGTACAACTGAGTCAGTGTCAATAAATGTTGTAGAGGCTGACTCACAGGGATTGGGCAGTCCCAAGCAGTTTCTGTTTGAAGGGAACATATGGTAAAATCTCACCTTTTATTTGTCACCTTTTCCCAAATGAAATATAATCTTACAAAAAATGCTACCTATTATTCAAATGCCTTTCCTTTATATCAAGATAAGAATCTCTAACTATTCAGAAGCTGTTTCAAACAGACATTTTCAAATCATTAAAATACACAAATAAGTTGCCTCTGATCTGCTATTTTGGCTACTAAATACCTGTCATTCATTTAACAAGGTAACACAACAAAGTATATTTGTTTCTCTGCCCTCCAAAATCAACTTTCACAGCCACTGCAACAGGAAAACTTCCTTGGGATGTAGCCAAAACAAGCAAAAAAAAGCAAATTGTTTGTAAAACCAGTTCTGTAATCCTGACTTACTTTCATTTGAGCTGTGCAGTCATTGACAGACGGCTAATAACAACTAAAAGGTCTAAACCAGGGCCCGTTTTTTCATAACTGTCAGCACACTTGCCTGCTGTTACTTCTCTCATATTAACTTTTTCTGCCCCATGTTTATCCCCCTAAACCATATGTCATGATCAGAAACAAGACTGTACTACTCCAGGGTAAGCAGAAGACTTTGAGTCAATACAAAAGCCAAAGTTTTTGATGGCTGACAAGTCAGAAACCCCCAGAAGTCCAAGCTCAGCTTTACAACTGCTTTTTATATTTTCCAGGCTGCACTGCATCTAAGTGGATTTCTCTTGCTCCTTTGGGCACACAGAGCACAGAACACTGATCGCTTACAGTTTCATTCAACCATCTCTCATTTGCATAACCTGCGTTTATTAATCATACAGATTTTGGTGTTCCTCCATCTGGAGGGACAGCAGATTTGGCAAGTCACCAGCAAACTGGCAGCTGCTTTCCTGGGGCTGTGACCAGAGCTGCAGAGGCCCCCTTAATTAAGGAAACAGTGACAAAACCCAAACACGTGCTGGTCAGCTGGAAGCAGTAGCCAGGCTGACCCTGCTCTCAGCCATGTGCCACCGTTAAACACATTCCTCCTGTTGTCTCGACACCTTCCCCATTCCCAGGGTTCCTTTGTGCCGTTCTGAATCTCCAACATTTTGAAAGTAACTAAAGCAAAGCTCAGTGCAAATCTTTGCTCCTCACAGTCAAACACCCTACCCTCTCTTTTTTAGATCAGTTGACCCACTTACCATTAGAATGAAGTTTTGAAGTGACATGCCACATCTCACACTGAAAATGCAGTTGGATTCCCAAACAACTTGATGCAAGCACCTTCACTTTAGATGCTGTGGTTTAATTACAAGAGACACTTTTTCTAAGAGGCAGTAAAAGTGAAGCTAAAGAACGAAAATACTTCATTTTTTTCCTTCCTTCTGAATTTTCACACAGACTTACAAAACAACAAAGTGCAGAATTTGGCTGATGCTGTGTCTGAGGAAACAGATCCCAGGCCAACATCACAGCTCTACAAACTATTAACAGGTTCATAAAGAGTTCTTGGAGAGCAACAGCAATATTGCAGTCTGTGTCAGGGTATAAAGGTCTCTGAGCTGGCTTCAGACTGGTAACCAGCAGCAGATTGACTGCAGCAATAATACAGCCAAACAGATTACCCTGCACTGAGCTCTGTGCTGGCAGAGCCACACTGCCTGCTCATGTGAAGGGACTTCAGCACCTGCTGAGATGCCAGCAAGCTGCTGCAGCAGTTACCCAAATTTTTGTCTGTTTTTCTGGCTCATTATGAAAGGAAGACCATCTATTTTAATTATAATTTCAAAAGGCATGCCCTTGTGCAGGGCAGTGCTCTGAAATTCTTATGCACCCACTTGAATTTGGGATAGGGGCAGTTTAAATCTGTTTCAGGGTTGATTCATCTAACACTGATCATAACAGAAGACAGCTGATGCTTGCAAAAGAATAGCCTAGGTATCCATCATCTGAAATGTGTCCTCTGAAGCATCTTATTTTGCATCTTATTTTTAGTTATTACACCTCCTTTCCTTTTTTCCTCCCTCCATGTAATCACAGTCCTCAGTGTACTCACTCACAGATTGTTATCAGCTCAAGATGCTTTACCTTTTAACTGGTAAAATGGAGCTTCACTCCTTTCACACTCAGCACACTGTTCTTCTGGAGTTCCTGCTTTCTCCCACAAGCAGAAAACTGTTTGGAATGAGAAAGGCTCATTACAATATTTCCAAAGGGAAAAAAACCCTAGTTATTACATTTGTCTGAAAATTTGTTTCCCTGAATGTTCCAGTCTGACTTTTCAGACCCCAGATGTTTGAAACCTTCACAAACCCCACTGATGCTGCTCATTGCTAATTGGGTTTCACTATTTCTAATGTGCACTGTTGCTGGTTTTCTCCTTGCCTTTGATTTTTCAGCCATTTATTCTGCCAACCTGGATTCCATATTGGGTGATAACTCCAAGCCATAAAAGTCTTTCCTGTCTCCACATGGAAAACCTTCTGTCATTCCTATAGTCACTTCCTCCATAATCCTGCTTCTCCTAGTTATGCTACCTGCCCACAGTCCTGCTGGCTATCTGACTTGTTATCGATAAAGACAAATGCCAATTTGTGTTGCAAACTAAGCCAGGAGCCCACATTTACCCTGGGCTTTACTTGCTGCTCCTACCCCTCTCCACCCCATTCACCAAAGCTGCTAACACAGTGAGTAGCCACATAAAAAGCTATTTTTCTTTAGCTAAAGTATAAAAGGAAGAAATCTGTTGGGATCCAATTTGTCTCTTGCTGGTGCAGAGCGTGGACCTCTGGCAGAATCTGAACGGCACGAGGTATTTACTACCTCAGCATCCTCTACAGAACAGCTGCCTTAACTGCACACCCCTTCAGGACAGATGCAAAGCTCATCAGCTTTAGTTCTGCTGTTGCCCTGAGCCATACCAGCTCCAGCAAGTGATGTGCAGGGCAAGTAAATTGTGACATCCAGCAGTGCCCTGAGTTTCAGCACGTTCAGTGGTCAGGGTAAGTAAAGCTGTCTCACGCCAGCACTGAGATGCTGCACACGACAAGAAGACGCACAGGAAACAGTCTGTGCCTGCTGGCTGTGCTGGGGAGGTGGGGGGGAGGGGGTGTGTACAATCTCCAGGGTAGAAATAAAGGAATCAGTGGGAAATGGCTGCATTTTATGGGCAGGTCTGCATGGCACCGCAGGAAACATTAAGACTGTACCAACTAAACTAACCCCAGGAAAGGGAGATAGATGTGTTTGCATCATGGCAGATCTTACCCTGTCACTTGGCTACTGCTTCAGCCATCATTGATTTATCTTTTTCTGACCACAGCAAACCAAGACCTAATTTATTATCAAATTAATCTGAAAGAAAACTTTAGGCCCTTGTAGCATTTAGTACTTTCCAGTACTTGAAAGCCTCAGCTCTGTCTTTCAGTCATTGATTTTATTTCCCCAGATATTTTTCTCATTAGAGATGCACATTTTATTGCACACTCTCCGAAATTCCAGGAACAAAACTCTCCATGGAGTTAGTAGACTTTTCCCTTCATGTGCTCACAATAGCATTTCACTGTTTTAATAAAAATAGGCTCCCAAAATGGTCTCCCTGCTTAAAAGCACATTACTCTCCCAAATTCCATGTTGTAAGGGGTAGTATGCACAGAAACTCACAGGTTAAAGGTAATGGCCATGCAGCTTTGTATTATATTCCTCAGTAAAGGAAGCAAATTCTGTGATTTTGGGATGTTATGTAAGTTTTAATTGTAAAATGTTGTGAAGGACAAGTTCTTGTAATTGAAAACACGATAGCAGAACAGTGGTAGACTGGCTATCTATTCAATTTAAAGTGAATTTAATGAAAAATTATTTTTCAGTGATTTATCGATATTTATCCACTCAATTTTTGTTTTTCTCTGAGCAAGTTTTTTTCTACTTTAATATGCCACATGGGTTTAAATTTTATAGATATAAGTCATTTTCCATCCATCCAATAACTGAAGAAAACTAATCCAACGTAAAGCACAGAAAGTGAATTAGAAAACATTTTTAATCTTACCTGTATTTTACATAGTGCAACTCAAGTCAATTAAAATTCATTATAGAGTAAGAACAAAGCAGATAAACTGGCCTTGATCTTTGTGCAAGACATGTAGAAACCTTTCAATGACAGCAATTCTTACTACATTTTCTAGCAAAAAGGAAAGCAAGAAAGGTTTTAAAGAGTAACTAGGAGTGACTAAATGTTTCCACGTGCCAACCCTTGATGCTTGGGTTTTATCAGTGGGAACAATCTACAGCTGCTGTTCCACAGCCCCCACTGTCAAATGCAGTCTCCGGGTAGAGCTGGGGCCCCCATGTAGAAAAGCTAACACTGAATCAGCAGCATTGTTTTAAAAATTTAATGACATTTATTCTGTTGAGAAATATTCTGAAAACGATCTTTTTGAAAACTTACAAGTTGTCAGAAGCAGGGCTCTGGAGAGGCTGAAGTCCAAACAAAATACAAATTAAAAGTAACTTCTGAAAGATGGTTCCTTATCTATATTTCAAAATCTGACCCTGAATAGAGCTTTACATAGCAGACAATCCTACTGAGGACTGCTTCTAGATTCCTCTGTTCTCAGGGACATACAATCTATATTACTGCTTGTAGAAATCATTCTAAGAGCATCAGGAAACGCATAAATGATTTATAACAAACTTTCATGGATAAGGCCAAAAACCATTTTTTAAAAATTTATGACATTAATGTATGTTCTGTAGCTGACCTGATGTGATAAAAATAATGAAAAACAAGTCAGTCACGACGCAGAAATTACCCAGCTCAGATTTAAAGTGCCTTAAATTCAATGCCATTTGAGAATAGCATCAAATAGATTACAGAGCACTATGTAAATTAGAATTAATTTCACTGAAATGTATCCAAAATTGGCATAAGGATGATCAGATTCTGTTAGTTTGTAAGAAAAAATGCAACTACTGATGCTCTATGTAACTGTCTGGGGCAACATCAAAACGAACCCTGCAAAGAGAATGACTGGCTGCTCACAGAAATGCAGCCACCAAAAGCAGTTCTCAAAGAATAAATGGCACACTCCATTCCATTATTCCAGGCTGTTTCAGCCCTCATTACAGTCACGGAAAATCGGCCCATAACCACTAAGTGAGCAAAGAACTATATGAGGATTTTGAGAATTCATTCCTCAAGGTTAATTTTTTTTTTTTTAATTTAATAAACTAAGAAAAACAAACCCCAAACCCCCCAAACATAATCCACCACAAAATGTGTGCCTTATTTCTGAATACCGTTGTCAGAACAATTATTTTAGTCCTTTACTAGCATGTGATTGGCAGCTGATACAACTTTGTACTTTTTAATAACCATTTCAGACACTTTTGCTCAGAGAAAACTGAACTGCAGATAATCACCACTTACCACATTTTCATCTATTTTCCTTCATACGCTGACCAATCATATATTTGAAATGTCAGGGAATTACAGAAACGAGTTACTAAACAAAAAGTGCTAGCACCTGTATTTAAGCTATCTTAATTCTTTATATCACAGAGGGATTCTATTCTATTGCTATAAAAGGAGCTGAATTTGTCTTTGTGTCTGGGTTCAATTCGGGTTTATCTCTTGTACTTCTTGTGACTCATCCTGATGTTGCCATACAGAAAAATCACACGGGAATGTGAAATTACACAGCCTGAGGAGAGAGAGTTTGCTCAGTCACAGTCCCTCTGAGAGAATTAGGAGATCAGCCCCAGATTAATTTCAGTAATGCTTTTGCAGTAAGTCAGGTAGGAAGTCTGGGTAAAATGCATCAAGTTACTGAAAATTTTCTTTATGAACTTCACCTAAACGATCTACTTAGAGAAACGTCCTAGTTACCATTTTTCTAGTTGTGCATTCGTCCTATCAAGGGGGCTTGGGGGCAATTTTTTTGGTTCTCTTTGCTGAGAGAGCCACATTTGGGGTTTGGTGGAGGTTTTTTTTACTGTTGGGATTACTTTCAGAGACAGCTTCAATACTTTCTTGTTCACAAATAATTTCTTACTGTAATCTGGGCCTACTCTGGGCTCTGAGAAGAGCTGTGTACTGTTGACAAACCAGAGACACCTCTCTTTAAAAATCAAACCTTTTTTGTTGAGGCCTAGCAGGTCTAAGTGTTTTGGTTTTTTTTTAAATTTTTAAGTGTAGAAGAAAACACTGCTGTAGAAATAAGATAAGCTTATCTTGAATCTCAGAAACCCAAGAAACTGAAGTTTGTGAAGACAGGGAAGAAGTATTTCTTTGACACGATTTAGCTGATGAGTGAGCTCCAGCTGCCCCTTGAGTATTATGGCACAACCAGATTGGCCTTTCCTCCACCACCACCCTTTCTGCAAAGAACATGGCTGAGAAGCCAGATAATATTTCTGAAAATAGGAATTCCAAGTAATCAGGAATACTCAGCTCTATCTGGCGAGCAAGAGATAAAACCATACATTCAATTTCATCTTAAGAAAAACTGTTACCTGCTTCAGTGGCTATAATTGTAATTTGAAACCTTACTGATGATACAGATATATTTCACATTTACCAGGGACAGCATTTTCTGTTCCCCCCCCTTCATGCATAAAGGAAATACTATCTCCCATCTCAGCAACGAGCCACGCACCTATTTTCCATGACATACATATTTTTCTTCAGCAGCTTACAAATCTCTGGCAACATTAGCAAACGCTGGAAGACAGCGCATTCCAAAAATCTTAGAAATGAAAGGCAATTTGATTTTCAGTGTTCTTTCAGAGCTGGCACTCTGCAGTCCTGGTCATCCGTACTGCAAAAAAATGAATCCGAGCTAAAATGGTGAACAGAAGTGGAAAGCAGAGCAGCCACCTCACCAAAAGGAGAGTTAAAGGCTGCCCTTGTGCAATCAGCCTGGTAAATTAGGGAGTGGGAGGCAGGACGTGACTGCTTCCCACAAATACATGAAACCGTGTGAGGAGTAAGTGCTGCTCGAGATGAAAGACAGTTCTCAAGAAATGGGAATACAGTGGCTGATTTTAGACTGAAAATTAGGAGGATCAGTAGAGCAATAATGTCCTGGGACAGTCAGGAGAAAAGGAAATAGAGACAGTAAAGCTGCTTCTAAGATGGAATAAATACATTTACAAAGAGGATTGTAGGATGTGGTGGCTATGACAGCAAGGACCAGGACTTGGTCATCCAGGACATTTTTTTTAATCCTATGATCTTGAATATAGACATAAAACAAGGAAAAAATGCTTTTCCCTCCTGTTTAGAGAAGATACAAATTAAAAAGGTACACAGTAGGTGCTACTATAGTGCAAACTCCAGGTGTGGGAGAGCTGCATTTCTGTAGCAGGCTGAAAAGCAATGAGTGATTTGGCAAAAAAAGACAAAACCATCTTAATTATAACATTTCACTTTCAACATTTCAATCAGTGAAGAAATACCTCACAGAAATACCAATTAGCTGCATCAGAACAACAAGCAATTTATTCCCATTGATACCTATGTGACACTCAGTCTCAATTCACTTTTCGTGAGTTCCTCTGCCTCTTCTGCTGTGCTGTGTTTTAGCAATAAATAGCTTTTTAAGTGTCAGTCAGGAAACTACAAAGCCACGCTATCATAATGAGAGACAATTTCAGCTCCCTTGATTGGAATTGCACATGCCAGCCCTGACAGCAGCCAGTTCCACTGCTCCCACAGTGAAAGTCTGGGCGCAGGATAGCAAATTCCCAATGTTACAGCACAAGAAAATCTCATTGGTGGGATTCAAATGTGTGGAATTTCTATCAGCTATGCACAGGAGAAGACAATGGACATATTTATTAGCCTTCCTGGACAAAAAGCAACTCTTAATGCTATATTTTCTAGTTCAATTCTCTTTGCTTGAAGAAATATATTACCATATTCCATATGTAACAGGTTTTTCAACAGGAAGTTGAAGTGAGATGAGGCCAACTTTACTTGAAGAGTACTGGAAGCTACTTTCAGTTTCAAAGTGCAGACAAAACCCGCAGCTTTTATGTACTTAGACTCCTCTGAGGGAGTGCCAGCCCCTGTTTAGGTCCAGCCCCTTCCCCAGCCACGAACTGAGCCACAGCATATCCATGGCAACTACTTAAGCGCACTTGTTGTCTCGCACAGAGACAGTAACACCACTCTCCTGACACAAGGCTAGTTTATTTCTAGTCTCCTCTTTAAACAGGGTCCTGGATATATCGGAACTCCTATAGAATTCAGGGCTGTTTTGTGCTTTGACAAGATCAATTGCTGGATATTGATTTCAAACTCTGCACAGCACAACACTGTGATCTCATAAAAGTGCCTTTGGTTTACTATGAAAAAAACAAAACAAAACTACACAAAAACAATGAAAAGTAGCAGAAATCTGTCCTGTATCTGCTGATGTTTTATGGTAACAGTCTGGCTGGAAATCAATTCCTTGAAATGTGCTGCATCTGAACTATTACTTCTGAATCTCTTGCATAACTTGAAATTGAGATTTTGTTTTATCTTCTTGCAAATATTCAAACGTGTCAGGAGAACAAGATTTGATTGCATTGAAATTTGTAGTTCATCTCACTTTACGTCTTGATGCTGTCATTTTGCCTTGCTCTTTACTCTCTCTCTCTGAAGCAATGCTGGTTTTTCGTGATTCTGAAAGGCTTGTTTGCATTCACTCCTTATATAATGCTTCCATCATTCAACATTAAATTTTAGAAAGCAAGAACCAGGTGACCAGAGCTGACTAGAGCTAATTCCACAGATGCATCACTTCATCCTGAGAGATCAGATGAAATGACTTATATAAAGCATGTTTCAGCATCCACTCCTTAGTTCTTTGGAAAGATGAATCTCTTATTCCTTACAAACTGAGAAGTGAAATGACAAAGCCTGTTATTTTCACAGTTGCCATTAGCTAATAAATACAAGGCTGTCAGTAAACAGTAGATGGGAGATTACCACAGGTTACTAAATTAATAACAGCAACCTAGAAAAATTTCTAATCAGAATTACACATGATCTTTCTTACTGGAAGCTAGACAAAAACTTTTTGAATGCTCACAGCAGAGTAGGCAAAGTTTGTGTTGAGTCCTTAGGAATCTATTTTAGCCCAAACAATTACAAACAACGTACAAACAATTGCACTTGTAAGTCTCTCTGAAGCCTGCAAATTCATTTCTCTCTTTTCATGTATTCCTGCCGCTTGATCCCAAAGCTTAGAAAGAGCAATAGGTTGGCATTAATCCGCACATTGAAATTCTTCATGCACCCATGTCAGAGGCACTTGATGGAGCCAGAAGAGCCAATTCCCTCCTCTGCAGCCCTCACATGACCCACTTAGTCCGATGGACGTGGAGAATACCACTACTGAGATCACAAGCCCGTGCCTTACATTGGAAGGAGGCTCGTGGCTCATGTCTGGTGGGGCTGCACTGGGCCACCTCAAGGAAGCAAGGCATTGTACCGATCTGGGCAGGAAGGAGCAGCTCAGTTCTGGTATTGCTCCCTCCTGCATCTACACACCCTCAGAGCCCTGTGAATGCAAGCCCACAGAAAATAATGGGCAGGTCCTCTTTGTTGTGACATGAGGGATGCTTCGCCCACAAGTTACCCTGCTGCACTGAGCAACGAGGTGTTTCTGTTATTTCACTGCTTCTGCTGGAAATACCAGCCTACGCTAACAAAAATGATTTTTAATGAGCAGTATCATTTTTATTTGAACCACCAGGAGACAGATAATGATATGGAATAAAATCTCGGGAACCATGTAGCCCCTGTTTCACAGCCTCTGACAACACTCCCACATTTTTTTCTAGGTTTAGCCATAACCCTGCAGCTCACTTGTATTGTGGTCATTTTGCTTTCCAGAATCCAGCCTCCTCAGAGCCAGCAAGCCTTTAAACACACAGCTGTGATCCTGTCAGCTCCCAAATCCTGCAGCTCCTCTAGCACCAAACTGTACCCCTGTGCCTTGTCTGCTGCCTGACTGCTTTCTGGTCAGGCACCAGCCACTGATCCCTCTTCCCTGCCAGCAGCAGCTTGCCTCCTCACACTCCAACACTTCCAAATCTCCAGCCTCCACCCCTCAAACACTAACTCCCACTTTTGGCAGCTCTGGGACTGGGGCTGCTGAACCCCCAGATGAACAAAACATGAGCTCTGTGCCAGCCAAGTGCACATCTTCTGAAAAGTGGCATCTGCCACACGAATGAATTGCTCGGTGCCCTTGAAGCTCAGAGTTAATTACGCAAAATGTAAATTGAGACTAAAGCAGCCACCCACAGGGCATAACTGGGAAATAAAGACATTAAAATCAGGTTCCTGAACATGTTAGTGACAGAATTATGTCAGAGAGGAGAAAGAGAGATCTGGGGGCTGAAAAAGCGTAATTAGCCAATGAAAAACTGCCGTCCCAATTCATGAGTGGGACCTGCAGCATTTCCAAGCAGCTGGTCCTGAGGTGCAGTCATGAAGAGCAGGCAGAGGTAGCAGGAACACAGACTGACAGATCACACATACAGAAGGGACTCCTCTTACAGATTACTACAAAAACTAGTTCTGAAAATGGTCATATTGGCCTCAGTCATTAAATATCCAGTTAAACACTAAAAAGTAACTATTAATTAATGATTAAGCGATAATTAATGGATAACTGTTAATTAATTAAAAATTAATATTGGAGCCCTGGTTACAAAAGGCATTCCAGCCCACCCCGGTTAAATTCTGCTGTAATACTTCCATGGCACTGAAGACAAAGGTTAAACATGCTATAAGGAAAAAAGCACCACATACCTGAAAGCATTTAGGTGGCAAACGTAAGCTGGATTTTTATATCCCTTGCATATCACCTATTTATGCCAAAATTATACAGCCCACTACATATGTATTAGGCATCATTCTACTGCCTCTTTTTGAAAATATAAACAATTGCACGATGCAAAATGATGGAGAATTACTAAGTCAGATTCTCCAGCCCTTCTGTTTGGCTACAGCTTTTCCAAATAAAATACTCTACGTGGAATAAAATATTCTACTCAGAATAGAACAATGAGGGGGAAAAAAAGCTCTCTAAATAAAATAATCAAGGTTTGAAACAGCAAGAAAGAAAGACTTGTGCATACAGGGCAAAAGTGACAAACGGAAGAGCAGGCCCTGTTCTGCCGCGAGGGAACTTTGCCGTCCCTCAGCGTTGCTCACCCAATAATGGCTTTCACTGCTGCTCCTTGCCAAAGCTGACCTGTGTTTGGCTGTGAGCGAACGGCAGCCGTGGGAAGGGTATTTTGCCAAGCCCTTCATGCAGAGGTTTCCAAATTAATGTTAATTAAAATGTAATCGAGAATATCCACGTTATCCCATTTAAAAAGACACGCTGGCAACACTAAGCTTTACAATTGATAACTACAATATTCCCAGAGTCTTAATTGAAAGGCCGAGTAAGTACTTGAGCTGTTTAAAAAGATGGATCTCCTGCCATGTGGGAAATTCTAATAGTGTGGGTTTTTTTTCCTGTTCTGAATGAAAATGTCAACAACAACAGCCAAATAACCAACCAAAAACCCCATCCCAAAAGAAACACCTCAACCTTTTTTCAGAAGTACTGAACTATTATTTCAATTCAAAACTGTAAGTGGATTTCATTTTACTAGTGAGGAAAATTGGTGTATAGAAGTGGACACAAAGTCATTGAAAATTATTTAAGATTGAATAGAATAGAAACAAAACAGAAAAAGTCTATTTTAACATAATTTAGATGGAACCAGCTTATATTAAACTACTTCTACGACTAACAGGTTCCGCAAAATATTTTGCTTGCTTTTATAACAGAAAGAGTTAGCACAGAATCTGTTCCACTGATTTATTTTTCCATCACGTTTCGCTACAAATGTGGGACAAAGCCAAACAAAGACGACACAGAAGCATGGCAATTAAATTCAGAGGAAAGACTACAGGCATCAAAGTCACAATCACAGCTAAAACGTCTTGTTCCTGCTTTCACCTTCAACAAAAACTTTTCCTGGAGGTTTATCTACCTTACCTGGCAGCACCAGTGGAGCGGAAGGAATGGCGCATGTTACAAACGTGAATAGAAAGCTAGCTTTCGTGTAATGAGTTTGTTAATAAAACTATGAAGCTAATGGGTTAATTTATATGTTAATGAGGGTTTTGATTAGGCTAGAGGGTTATCGAGTTTATTGTAATGTCAGTTGATGTCGAATGACGGTCGCTGTTGTTTAGGGGTGGGATTTAT
>VZTI01003642.1:0-22082 GCA_013397865.1 Struthidea cinerea
CATTTGCAAAATTAAAGTTTCTTCTACTCTTGCATCTACTACTCGTTTTTTTATCGCATCCTGAAGCCGGTTCTAAAAAGGTTATAAAAGTCTTTACTCATTAGGGCTCTGTTTGATGGTTGTGTAGCTTTTCCAGGAGCTGACATGCTCGCTACCTTTAGCAGAGCTTCTAAAGCATGATCACAGGACTGTGGTAAGATCAAAGGATGCAGGCGAGCCTGCAACTGAGGCTCATCTACAGGGTGCAGTCCCATTAATTGGGGTAAACCTGCACCAAACCGAGGATCAACTGTTGGCAACCGCATATTATTTAAAGCAGTCTCCTCACAAGAAGCTCTCCACTCAGCCTCAAACACCGTATACTGAACCGGCGTGCAGAACAATCTAGCAATTTGCTTTAGATCAAAAGGAGTTAACGCTTCACTTGTTATAAATTTCAGCATTTTTGTTACAGCAGGGGACCCCAATCCATAATTATTAGCAAGTTGGCGCAGCTCAGATAATACTGGCCAGGAAAATGGAACATACTGATCAGGCCCTTGACCCCTGCCTCTAACCACCGGGAAGGCAGAGATGTCAGGGTCCTGGGGCTCTTTTGAATCTGGCGATTGCCAAATGATTTTAAGGTGCTCTCGGCAGCTTCAAAATCTTTATCAGATAACACTTGGAGTCTGATATCCCTCCAAATAGCTGCAGGATCCCGCATGCCCTTAGTTACAGATACAGGTTGCAAAGTTAAGGTATCTCTATAAGGCAAGCTATCATTTTGGATCCCTGGCACGGATTCTTTTGCGCCTTGTACAAAAGGATTAGTAGCAGCAGGCAGCGGGGGTGCTGATGGCACACTCTCATTTGCACCCCTTCCATCACTGTCACCCCACCCGGCAGGTGGTAAAGGTGGATCAAAGGGATTTGCAGGGACGGGGTGGGGGGGAGAAGCGGAACGAGAAGCAGGATTTGAAAAGGGAGGAGGCAAAGCTCTCCGTGGCTTGGGTATTGGAAACAACACGGGTTTTATCTCGCCAGCCTGTGCCCCGCCGACCCCTCCCGCTGCAATGTTCTCAGTCTTGCCAGCATTATCTGTCTCTGTTCTCTCTGCTGTGCCAGCTGCTGCAGCGTCTTGTTCTTTGTTCAGTTCTTTCAAAGTGCCTAAAACTAATCTCCACGTAGTCATAAATTCTTTAACAGTATCGTCCCCACGAGAAGCAAGGTCGAGAATATGCCATCCCACTGCTTCCCATGTCCGAATGCTAAAGGCGTTGACACATGTCGTCTCAATCCCTTGACTTTTGCANGATGTTGTCTCAATCCCTTGACTTTTGCACCACAGTAACAGTCTTTGCAGTGTCAGCTTATCATAATTTACACCACGTCGGTTTAACATCGACGTCCATATATTAACTATTGGGTTTTCCTCTTGGGATGCATTTGCTCCCATTCTGTTATCAAAGGGCTCACCTTTCAAAGGTTGCAGTCCGATCCTTGGTAGATCTTGGTAGCTCTCCTCGCTCCTCTCCTTCCCGTTGAATCCACCTCCCCTGATCCCCGCCCAGGCTTCCTGCTCTCCAGGCAGGCTCTTTGGATCATGTCTTGGGGTCACCATATGTTGCTTAACAGACAGTGACAAGGCTGTCTAACAAACAATGACCATTCAGGCAGTAGAACAATCAGCTATACAAGCTAAAGTATAGTTGCTACATGTTATCCGCAGCTTCTTCCTTGTGCACTCTCAATGTCCCATAACAAGAACATCCTCTCCTTGTGTCCAGAACATCTTCTCTCATTGATTATCTTCTGAGCCTTCTCTGTGGGTTTCACTGAAGCTGCAAAACTTCCACTGTAAAATTCTCACGGGTAAATTCTGACCCGTTTCAGGTCTGGCTCTGTGAGGCTCCCAGACCAGCTGTCAGCCTCATCAAGCTTGGAGAAGAGAAAGCTCTGGAGAGACCTTAGAGGCCCTTCCAGTGTCTGAAGGGGCTTACAAGAAAGTTGTAGAGAGCCTTTGGACAAAGGCTTGGAGTGACAGGACAAGGGGAGAATGGCTTCACACTGAGGGAGGGCAGGGTTAGAGCAGACATTGGGAAGAAATTCTTCCCTACGAGAGTGGTGAGGCCCTAGCAGAGCCAGCCAGCCAGCCCAGAGCTGTGGCTGCCCCACCCCTGAAAGTGTCAAAGGGCCAGGTTGGACAGGGCTTGGAGCACCCTGGGATAGTGGGTCCATGCCCAAGGCAGGGGCTGGAATGACATGATGTTTGCGGTGCCTTCCAACCCAAACCAGTCTGTGATTCTATGATTTACTGCTGGTGATTCTGTGCTTTTCACTCTGAAGGCTGGACATGTGATTTTCAAGCGGGTTGCAGCTTTCCCAATTGAAGGCAAAGCTGCTGCTCTGTGTGGCTGCTTTTCACCTCTTCCCTCATTCTCTCTTCTGCCTTTTCTTGTGTGAGGCTACTTCTGTGGTTCACCTTTTCTGGTGAAATGAGCTGTCACACCAACTTGAGGGAAAGGGAACGGGGGCAAGAGAGGTGTGGCAGTCCTTAGTTTGCAGATTTCATCCCTAAGCCCTGTGCAGAAAGCACAGATTGTCCGTAGGGCAGCAGGCCCTGCAGATTTCTGTTGTCTACAGCAGTTTCTATGAATACAGGAGTTCCCAGAGAAGATTCACACAGTGCTGTGCTCCTTGTAAATGGAATGGGTTTTACTCTTGCTAGGTAGCAAGTGCCAGCTTGAGAAGGAAATCATAAAATCATGGAATCTCCTGAGATGGAAGGAGCCCACAAGGATCATCGAGTGCAACTCCTGCCCTGCACAGACACCCCAGCAATCCCACCCTGTGCCCGAGAGCTTTGTCCAAATGCTCCTGGAGCCCTGGCAGCCTCGGGGCTGTGACCACTGCCCTGGGACCACAATCTGGGGTCCAGATGTGATTGATTATTAGTTCAGGTTTACGAGATATAAATTTTGTAGTAAAAACGGAAAATGTTGATTGATTGCATAGGGTGTTGTACTGTGTTTAGTAATGTGATGTTTACAAAGATATTTTGGGGATGTCTATGAAGTTGCAGGTGCTAACATTCTTGTGGAGGAATGTACCAGCAGAGCTATCTTTTTGAATTTAAATCAAGAGAATCATTATTTAATTTAATTTAAAATGTGCTCTTTTGCCCATTATACCTTGGAGGGATGGATTCTAGCCTTCTAAACATTAAAAAAAAAAGCAAAACAAATCTGTGACTAAGTGTAGGTGGAGCACCTGACCTGGTGAAAGTCAGATAATCTCTTACTGATATCCACAATTAGCAGAGCTGTTGCAATCAAGACCTAGAAATACAGAGACATTAATATTCAATACAGGCAGCTCAAGAACCTAGCAGTCAAGATAGAGAATAATTTTCTTCACTAACACTTCTTTTTTCTTTTGTTTTTGCACTTTAAAGTGTGTAATTTAATAAATACAGATGTATTTGAAACTCACATCATATCCTACCTAGTTTAAGACAAGTGTGTGGCAGATAAGACTTTTCCACTTAAAGAGACGTTGAGCTGGAGTGGAAAAAAGGTTTTAGGGAAGAGATGTGACAGAATAAAAGGGATAAAAGGGCTTTTATTCTTTTTTGCCTGTTTAGTGGTATGAAAGTTCTGGCAATGACATCCCTTCTGGCCTGAAGGAGCAGTGAAATATGATCCTTTTTTTAGGTGTTCATTCTATATACTTACAACATAGAGGAGAAGCCTTACTGGAAAATGTTTTTCTCCTGGCATGGCTCACCTGTGATCTGTTGGGGTGTGAGGCAAGGAGCAGGTGAAGGTGAAGATGGCATTGCTGCATCTCCCCTCACAGCTGAGTGGGCAACGGCTTTCCCATGCAATTGTGCAAGATTCCCAATACTTTCCTGTTTCTGCATCAGGAGAAAACCATCTGGGCCAAAGAGCTTTTTAGCGAAGTGAAGGGTGGAAGAAGGCCACTTCCTAGAGCAGCCAATATACTGAGAGAGACGCAGTTTTTAATTTTCTTTTTTTTTTTTTTTTTAAGAAAGAAAGAAGTTTAATTCTGCACTGAGGTGAAAGTTAGCTGGAACTTACACATGCTGGCCTTCTTCTGCTCAGTTCTTCCTCAGTTCTTTCTCTCCTCTGACTGAAGAACTGCAAGGCTGACCAAGCCAGCCAGCTGAGTGTCTGACCAGCCCAACACTGACCGAGTGTGTCGCTCCCAAATAGATGGGTGTAAACTTCAACCAGAGAAAAAGCTGTTGAGAAAGTCACAGATCATATCCCATTCTGCAAGTCAAATTCTTGACTGTTTTCTCACTAACTGTAAATTACTTTAAAATACACTTTAAACGTGTAATTTTTCATACCAGCAAATTCTTGGTGCCATAAGAGAAACGTTGTGCTGAGAAGGCGCTATCAACGAACGGCAATGTTTGCTGATATAGATTTTGGCTTCCTTCAGATGAAGTTATCTTTTCATTTCAAAGCTTAGCAGAAGGATTTTTGGGTTTATCATGATCAGGTATACAAGCTACAGCTGCAGAATAAGGACTCAAGCTGTTTAAGCACTAAATTAAAGTTTTACTTTCCATTCAGCTGTCATTTCCCCCCTCTCTCTTAATTCTTATCTTTAAAATGACAGTTTAAATATTTGCTTACTTGTGGTAAAAACATTGCTATGCTTATCCTGTTAAGATAAGCTACTTATCTGAAAGGCAGAAAGCTGAGATGATCTCGAAAATTGTTAGGAGAAGGAGGCCTAAAAGAGAGCTGGAGAGGGACTTTGGACAAGGACCTGGAGTGACTGGACAAGGGGGAACAGCTTCAAGCTGAAAGATGGTAGATTTAGATTGGATATTAGTAAGAAATTCCTCCCTGTGAGGGTGGGGAGGCCCTGGCACAGGGTGCCCAGAGAACCTGTGGCTGCCCCATCCCTGGCAGTGCCCAAGGCCAGGCTGGATGGGGCTTGGAGCACCCTGGGATAGTGGAAGGTGTCCCTGCCCAGGGCAGGTGGGTGGAACAAGATGGTCTCCTGACACTTTCCATGCCTTAAATAATGCCTCCCCGGATGGGGGAGAGTTTTTAGCATCTTTGCCAGGAATTCAGGAGATGAACGGGAACTTCAACAGTCTCTGCTTTCAGATAGTTGTTTATTGAGTCTTATCAGAGAAATAGAGTCACTGACGTGACCCAGACACAGCACAGAGCAGAGAATGCAGGAGAAGCCCGCATTGTCAAGATTAGACAGTCTTTTTAACGGTAAATTATCCAATAAAAATGTAAAACGAAAGATATTTTCACTTTTCCACCAATGTTCCATGACTCACTTTGTCACGTAGACAGGAACTGCGGAATTTTTTATCCAATCACCTTAAACTACTTCTACTGCAGAATATGGAGGAATAGAAGAACAAACAAAAGGCCTGGAGAACAACAACAATCCTCCATTTTGAAGTTTCTTACTTTTTATCTATTTACTATATTAACAAACCTAAAGACCCTAAATTTTCACCTTGTGATAATCTTACATAACATTCTATCACCTAGTTCACACCCGTGTAGATTCCAACTCTTCCCAAAGGGTAGGGAATTGTCTCCATGGGCGAAGGTCAAAGACAGTGTTGTCCAGGGGGGCAGAATCCTTCAAAACAGGCAGAGAGACATTCTCTGCATTCTGGATTCCAACAGTCTCCCAGGTCTCTTCCAACCCAAACCACGCTGGGGTTCTCATGTATGTTCCTCAGCTGGCCAAAGCTGAGGAGGGAGAAGAAGAAAAGGAAGCACGAGAGACCAGCTCCCTAAGGAAGGTTTGCAAGGGTAAGGAAGACCCTCGCAATGAGGTTCAGAGTGGATCCCCTTGCTTTCTAACCTCCTTACAAAGCCCAGATTCAGCTAGGTCTAATCTTAGCCTCAGATTTTGACAATGGTTTATGTTTAATGGAATTATCTATACAAAGGTTATAATAGTTAATATTGAACAGCTACATGGATTTTTTTTATTAATTCAGCATGTTATCAATCACTTACCGATGATCTGTTGCAACTAAGAAATCTCTCTGTCTTGGGTGTGGAAGGACCTCTTAATTTCAGGTAAGGGACTCAAACCTTGAGTGGTGCCCCAGTTCAAGGGGAGAGTCACTGGTACGCAGTCCAGCTGCCACTCGGACAGCTCAAATTTGGCTTATCCTGATGGTAATATTTACAGAGTGAAGTAGCTGGCTGCTAATCAATAGTATCGAGAAGATGGATGTCTTTGTTTTAGCTCTGTTATCATCTCCTGTACGTTAGTTATATTGCATTTTTGGGCTTTGAAACCACCTTTCAAAATATTTTTCCAAGGCACTTTCACTTCCTTGTACATAAGCCAGGAACTTTGCAGCTCGCAGACCCACCACAGGGCGTGGGGCCTGTTGCTCCACAGTCAGCCTGATCCAAAGTACGGCAGAGGGCCAAGTGTATCCGTAAGAGGCACAGCAGCAATATTTCTAAAACTGCCTTAGGGCCTCAGTTGCCATCTCTCTCTGTCAATGATTATGTTCCTTTATTTGCAACTTTTTTTCAATGGACAGGTGAGTTCTCTTCTAGTTACAAAATTCAGAGCCAACACATGACTGGTTTCCAAGCAGCAGCTGGAGTCACTAAGCAGACAGGCAGAAGTGGCAGCTCTTACCGGCTTTAGGCAAAGGACTTGTGTTCCCAGCTGGCTTTTTGGTCCTTTCTTCAGTTATGTAAGACTGTGGTGCATCTGTGAGCACATTTTGTTGGATACCCCATCAGAAATGCCATATGGGTCTGTTCCAGCTATTGTGGTTGTGTTCAGCAAAGCCTGGTCCTCTCACTTTCTCACCACAGGTTCATCAGCAGGAGGCCTGAAGCTGGGTGAAGGGAGCTCCTTTCTTGCCAGTTTGCCTTCCTGCACATCTCCTTTGCTTGCCCATCAGGCCTTTTTGGCTTCCCTTACGGCAGGACTCTGTGGCCCTCAGTCGGTGCCGAGGGAACCAGGAGCTGTCCTTGGCCCTCGGTCAACACAGTCCCTTTTAGAGCAGGTTACAGTAACCTGCAGGGGAAAGGGAGGCAACAGAGGCCATGTCTTTGTGGTTTCCTTTTCTTGGAGAACAAATGGGATCTTGCATCCAATGCCAGGTCTGAGCAGCGTGGTATTGCCCAGGCTATAAATCAGAAGTGAAAAACCTCTGGATGTAACTGAGGGTAAGCTGGGAGGAGAAGAAGGAGAAGAAATGAGGTACTGAGGATGTTTTATTATGGCAGGAAACGAGATGAATGCAATGGCACTATTTGTGTATCCACTCTCTCTGGTAATTATTTCGGCACTATGATCAGACCCAGTCTGGCAGAAGTCCTGGAGATAAATTTTCCACAACTTGGGAGAGCAGCGGGAACAATTGGGTAGAGGAAACAAGCTCAAGTCAATACTTCTGTCCAGCAAAGGCAACAGCAATAAACTTTTACAGATAACAGAAGTTGATAGGAAAGGTATGGTTGTTCTAACCAGAAAATCACCTCTGAGTTAGTCACTGGGCACCAAAAGTCTGTCTTTCACACACAAAGCTGTAAGAAACTGGGCTTCACATGTTCCAGGGTGTGTGGTTCCATTACTGTAAGGTGAATAGGCCCCAGCTCATGGCCTCTGGGGCAGCCTCCCTTCCTGTGCCTGCCCAGGGAATGAGTGCCTGGCAGCACTGGTGCTGCTGAGGCTGAATCGTAATAACCCCAGAGTTCAGCCATGCGTGGCCCTGCAGCCTCCTTCCAATCCAAACCATCCTGTAATTGCATGATGATTCTATGATTCCTGGCCCTCTGCAGGCATCCTTTGCTTGTCCATACGTCACTTCCTAGTTAGATGGTGGGATGAACCATCTAGCCTTGAGGCAGTCCTCCCAGCACTGCATTTTGCAAAACCAAACGGGGACACACAGGCGCACAGTTGCTGCGTCACCCTGGGCACCCCAACTGTGGAAGCAGAGCCACCACGGCTGTGAGGTCAGAGCATCCCCTGTGGCACGGGGATGGAACGTGGCACCCCGCGTTCCACACTCCTCAGCTGACCTGTTGCCTGACCCCCAAGGGACAATGGGCCCTCAGGGTTTGCTGCAAACCCCAGGCCAGTAACTGTGGCTGTCGCACTGGGCAGGCATCCCCTGCTGCTGGAGCTGAGGAGGCAGAGCTGAGCGCGGAGGGATGGCGAGGAGAAAGGCTCACCAGACAAGCCGTTACGAGTCTTCCAAGCAGTACTTGGAGCATGAGGCTGATCAGCCGCTGGCAGAGGTGACTGTGGAGCTCAGCAGCTGCCCAGTGAGCTGGTATGAAGCGGGCTGCTCCTGCCCAGGGTGTCAGGTTGGCACAGTAGGATGGATGTGGTGTAACAAGGTCAGTGGAGTTGGAGCAGCATGGGGAAGCTGACAGGTTTTCTGAAGGCCGGCCCTGTGATGTGCTGTCTCCTTTCTGTGGGGACGGGTCCCAGCTGAAGAAGAGAAGAGGCTCAAGAGACAGGCATAACTTTTCTCCAGTTTCTTTTCCAAGGGATGTTCTTCAGGCTTATTTGGCAACTGGCAGGTGCCCTTGTCTCCCTGGGGAGAGCTATTCTGAGCACATGCCATCCTCACAGAGTACATAATACACGTTTCTGCTGTGGAGAGGGGGCAGGATGGGAATGCCTGAGGGCCAGTGCAAGCCAAGGGGAGAGCAGAGGGTGTTCCCCAACCAGCAGCCCGGTGCTCTCACTGGGACGATGAAGCTTGAGCACTGCTTGTGCTGAGGCCAGTCTCAGGCAGAGCCAAGAGCAGCATCACTGGCACACCAGAGCCAGAGCCTCCAGCTTTGGCTGCAGTAGGACAAACTGCTGCGTAGCCAGGTGCTCAGGGAAGAGCCAAGCATCTGCAGGGAAAGGGTTTTCCCCAGCTCTGGCAAGAGACTCTGTGGGAGAGCTCTGGGACCAAAGTCAGGCAAAGCTCCTGTGCTTCCTCGCTGTGAAGGGGTTTGCCTAAGGCTCAGGCAATTGACAGCAGCAGGGCTCCCTCTCTTTCAGGCAAAAGATGGTCCAGCAGAAGAAGAGCTTTAAAGTCTTCATCTTGTTGCTCTCAGTGGCTCTTGGTGAGTTTTCATGAGCAAACAACTGAGAGTGACAGCCTGGCTGTGCTGGATACCAGCTTTCCTTCAGGGCCATTATGTGTGGAAACTCCTGTGGCCCAAGGGCTTCCTGAGTGTGCCCTTGACTGGGGCTGGCTTGTGGACCACGAGTAAGACTCCCAGGTAGTCTCACAGCCATGCTACTGCTCTGGCCACTGGACTGGATGGCTTGCTGCCAGGTTGAGAGAGAAGGGCATAGGTATTTCCAAAGCTGAACTGGGGGTGCCCAGAGGGGAGGGGCTGTGCAAGGGGAGGGATGGAGAGGTACCTCCCCTAGCCCCTACAGCCTGGTCTTGGTGCTCACTGAAGCGAGGGGAAACAGGGAGTAGATCTGGGGCAACAAACACACCTGAAGACCGTGATGGGATGTCCCCTGAAGCCTGGGCTGATGGCCCTCGGTCAGAGGCACATCCTCTCTCCGCACCCCACATTCCACGCTCCTCAGCCGGCCTGCTGCCTGACCCCCAAGGCAGCAGGGAGGAGACAATGGGCCCTCAGGGTGTGCTGCAAACCCCAGTCCAGTAACTGTCTCTTGGTGATGTGAGTTGCAGCTGTTGTTCTCTGCGGGACTGCCCTGCCAGGATGGTCACCGTGGACAAAGGGACTGGTGGAGGTTAGTGACTGTTGTGGGACAGGCATCTCCTGCAAGGGAGTGCTGCTGGATAAATCTTGGGCTCTTCTGCTTCCCCATGGCATGACCCGAAGAAGCAGCACATTGTGTAGGTGGCTCTGGCAGTAGATGTTCTAATGGAGAATTTTCTCTTTCAGGAGCTGGCAAGTGTATTTCCAGCAGGACTGAAAACCCTCTGGTAAGAGAGATTTCCTGAACTGGAACTGTGTCTGTGCAGAAGTGTCAGCTGACCTTGTGCTGCCTGTACTCCGTTTCCAAACAGCAAAGGCTCCCATACTTCCATCCTGCCTTTGCCTTTCGCTCAGCTTGGGCTGGAAGGAAGCACTGGCAAAGCAGGGAAAGCACGTGTGTCTCCTCACTGAGCTCAGGTGCTTCACAGAAGGAATGGGCTGCTTTGACAAGATCTGCTTTTCTGTTCCTGCAGGAATTCACACACTTTGATTGAAACCCAGAAGCTGCAGAATCTGCTGGAAGAGGTCACTCAGCTGAGGGCAGAGATCAGTAGTTTGAAGGTGACCCTGCCATTTTGGGGAAAGAGGCTTGGCTGGGCAGAACCCCCAAGAAAGCTCTCCTTGGCGTTGCTGGTGGGGTCAGAATGCTGTGGCCACAGACGCTGTTCCTCACTCCTCGTGGCTCACACAGCAGCACAGAGTTTCCCAGTTCTGAGGGCATGCCTTGCCATGCAGGGCTGGCACCGAGCTCTGCCTCTGTGGGTGTTGGCAGCACGCTGAACTCTCTGCTGATGTGGTCCTTTCCTGTGTTTGCTCATGGCTTTCCCAGGAATTGACCCAGACGGCTTTGGAATCCTGTGTCAAGAAGGACTGGGCCCTGAAGAGCTCTGGTAAGGACACAAGCAGCCCGGTCTCCTGGCCCCGTGCTTGTCTGTGTCCTGTCCACAGCCCCCACAAGGATGACTGGGGCTGCCCCCACACGTTCCTGTGGGGATGGCACAGAAATGACAGACGTTCCTGTGTGGCTGAGGGGCTCTCTTCCTCTCCACTGCATCTGGAAAAGGAATGGCTGGGTTGCCCTTCGCTGCCTCCCAGCACTCAGCCCTTCTGTGGGAGAAGCAGTCACCAGGCATGTGGCTGTTGTCACTGCCCTGTGCAGCAGAGCAGGGAGATGTGGACAGGTGTCTTAGTTTGGACAAATTTGGAGGAAAATATCTTCTGATAGCAGTCAGGTTGCAACCACCCCTCCCCCACTAGGTTCAGGGGAAAAAAAAAATTTTCCTTGAAGGAAAGTGAAAGAGATGAAAGCTATTTATTTAACAAACACACAGGAGGGGAATAATAATGCTAAATAATGAGATCTCTCTCTCTGTAGAGAGAAAACCTGGGAAGATTTCAGAGTCCTTCTGTAGGTGCGGTCTCTCTCCTCCTCGGAGCTGGGTCGGCCAGGGCCCACCCCCCCGGGCCTCCGGGAAAATTCTCCTGATGTGTTCAGATGTTGTTGAAACAGTCCAGAAGAGAAGAAGAGGAAAAAAACCCCAAATCCTAGGAAAACAAAGTTCAACTCTCCGTCTCCCGCCAAAAAAAAAAAAAAAGCCGGAAAACCATGTTGGCTGAAAAAAACCAAAAAAATCCAAAAAAACCCCAAGGGTACTGCAGAAGCCGAGGAGTGTATCTCGGTGTCCTTGAAACAACTGCTTTGAAAAGTTTTGTTTTTTTTTTTTTTTCCCCTCTGTCTCTCTCAGGCTCAGTTTAAAGGCACAGAAAAGATTGGTGGGCATAGAGTAGCAATAGGGGATACACATCACAAAGTCACCCCAAGACACCAGGACAGGAGGATGTGGAGCTGGCCAGCGGCATCAGGAATGGTGTCTGAGCCAAGCCCTCCCAGCCTGCAGCTGCTTGCAGCCATTTGCTCTCCCTTCCTTACAGGAGCCACCATTGACACCCAGAGAACTTCCCAGACCTACGACTGCAAAGACAGCTGTCTCTGCAGGATTTTACGCTTATTCTGGACTGCCAGCCCTCCTGATACTATTCTGCAGGTATGTTAGCAGAAACCATCAGTTTTCTTCCCTACTGTGAATTTGGGAACTGTTCTCGGGGGGTCTCCCCTCAGCCCAGTGGTACTGCTCAAGCCCACAGTGTAGACTGGGTTCCTGAAACCAGAGGTGGAACGCAGGGCTGGGCTTGCTGAGAAGCAGTGGCTCCTCTCTGGAGGGGAGTGGGGCCAAGCTGAGCTGGACTGCTGCATTCTGCCCACAGTCCTCAGTCACAGCTGGGTGAAAGGCTTTCTTTCTACCTGGTGGCCCTATCTCCACTGTCAACCCTAAGAACTGCTTTTCAGGGTGGAGGCAAGAGGAGGGGGGATGCCCTACAGAGTCCCTGGGCAGAGGTGTTTCTGCTTGTCCCTGACCAGGATGGTTTTGTAACCAGTGTTCTCTGTTCTGCCATGCTGAGCCCACTTTGGCAGGCAGGGAAGTCCTTCTGCTTCTGTCCATTTCCTCACGTGCCCCTTGTTTTCAAGCTGAAATAAACCCCACAGACATGTCAGCCCCAATGCTTCAAGCTACACGGGCAGTTGTGTTGGCCCACACGTCATTGCTCTTGCATTCTGGTTGCAGCCAAATGTTTTCCCAGGACACTGCTGGGCTTTCAAAGGGCATCAGGGCCAGGTTGTCATCAGGTTGCCAGCACGAGTCCACCTGACTGCCATCACAGTGCAGCACATCACCAAAGAAGCCTCTCCAAGCGGGACCATCATCAGTGCCCCCAAAGACATTGCTGTCTTTGTAAGTCTGCTGGGCATTTCTGGTGGGGATCTGGCCCTGGGGGAAAGTCAGGGCAGGGTCTTGCTTGCTTTTGTGCATCCTCTGAGCTTCATGTCCTGCACTCCCCCGAGCACTGCCGTGCCCCAGTGCGACACTTCAAGGGCTCGAGAGCTCCATCCTTCTTAAGACTTGCTCCGGCCAAGCACCTAAGGGCTGACCAAAACACAAGGTAGAGACTGAGCTCTACCCTAATCAATGCCAGACTATTGCCAGAGCCCTGGGAGAGGCTGGGTGCGTAAAGAGGGCTGATCCAGCTTGTACATTCTCTCTTTGTCGGGACGAGCCCGACTTGCTCTCCTTGTGCTTTGCCCCCAAGGGAGTGGATGCAGACAGAGAAGAGGAAACTCTCCTGGGGATGTTCACCTACAATACAGAAAAAGACCCCATTCAGACTTTCCCTCTGAAGGTATGCTCCACACATGGGGGCCAGATGCCAGGCAGCAAAACAGGTTTGATTGCAAGTCCGTGGCAGGGAGGGTGTGAATGTTTCCTGGGCAGAGGGTCCTGGATCACTGCCGAAAGAGACCTGGTGGGGCTTGGAGGGCTGAACAGCACGTGCTGGTGGTAGCCAAAGGACAGGGTCAGGCCCGTGGCAACACAGCTCCTGAGAGATCCCTGACTGCAGCCACTGCCTTCAGAAAAGCCAGATGCACGTGCAGCCACTCCACCCAAACAACAAATGGACCTTGTGCCATGGAGGAACAGGGACAAGTGGTGGCAAAAGCTGTCAGGCATCACTGTTGCTCCACTCTGTGCCCTGCTGACACTGGGCAGTGTCACCCCAGCACAGCATGCCCCTTCTCTCCCGATGCTCTCAGCCTGCCAGGAGAAAGCAAGGCAGAGCGGATGGCGGGAGCTCAGGGGGTGACACACCAGCCCCATGCACGGGAGCACCTCCCCAGCCCCTCTGGCAGCACAGAGCAAGGGGCAGAGGGGAAGGAGACGCAGCCCCAGCCGGGCCGGCATGCAGGGGATGCCAAGTGCCTTCCCTTGTCCCCAGCCTCCCCAGCAGCCCCGGTACCAGCAGCAAGCTTCAGATCTCTATTCCTTCTCCCACCTACTTTTGGGATCTTGTTCCTGAGCAGAAACAGGGCTGGCAGTGTAAGACATCTTAATTTCGCTGTTGCTTTTAATGCCCCCCTTTTTCCCTCTTCACAGAACATGCTGCTTCCCAGAGCCTTTTCACATGTCAAACTTCTTGTGAAGAGCAACTGGGGAAACCCGCGGTACACCTGCATTTACCGAGTGCAGGTTCATGGAAAGATGGAAAACCGGAAAGCCCCAGCCGAGGGCCAAGATAAATAAAGAAGAAAATGCAAAAGAAGAAGAAAGGGCAAGGGGCAGAAGGGAAATGGGGGGAATGATGTGGCAGCCCAGTGTTAATTTTAGAGGATGCATGTGGGACTGTGTCAGGTGAGTTTTAGGTAAGATATTAGGAATCACAGAATCATTTAATCCCCTCTGTTGAAAGGGACCCCCTGCACAGGACAGCCCCAACAACCACACTGTGTGTCTGACAGCTGGCTCAGCGCTGTGACCACTTCTCTGGGAAGCCTGTTCCAGTGCCCAACCACCCTCTGAGTGAAGAACCATGTGGGTAAAGAACATTCTGGGTGAAAAGTCTTCTGGGTGAATCACAGAATCTGCTGAGCTGGAAGGGACCCACAAGGATCATTGAGTCCAAATCCTGCAACTCCTGGCCCTGTACAGGACCACCCCAACAACTACACCATGTGTCTGACAGCTGGCTTGGTGCTGTAGCCGATCCTCTGGGGAACCTGGTTCAGTACCTGACCACGTTCTGGGTTCTGGTTCTTCACCCAGAAGGTTCTTCACTCAGAAGGAGAAGGTTCTCTACCCAAAGGTTCTTCACTTGTTTCTTCTGGACTGTTACAGGCTCTTCAGGAGGGGTAGGCACGGCAGAAGGGGTGTAGGAGGCCCTTCCAAGTCAGAGGTTCCATGGTTCTATGATTCTGTGATTCTGTGACCGGTTGTTTCCAACCTATCTCTTCTAAACACCTGACACAGTGGTATATGTGTCCTATCCCAGAAACAGAGTGGAAGCCACAAGTCCGGGGTTTAAATGATGGCAGAATGCATGGAAACCTCTACTCCTTGACCATGGATGTGTAGTGAGAGACTAATTTGTGCCAGAGCCTTGCACTACTGACTAAAATAAAAAAAGCCGTAGGCCCCAGGAGTTGTACTTCAGCCTTTGATCAGTAGAACTGTAAGCAGTAAATAAGGAAGTACAGGACTCCACCACCTCCCTGGGCAGCCCCTTCCAAGGCCTGACCACCCTTTCAGTGGAGAAATTCTTCCTCATGTCCAACCTGAACCTTCTCTGGTGCAGTTTGATGCCGTTCCCTCTCCTCCTGTCCCTGTTCCCTGGGAGCAGAACCTGACCTCCCTGGCTGCCCCCTCCTGTCAGGGAGTTGTGCAGAGCCCCAAGGTCCCCCCCGATCCCCCTTTTCTCCAGGCTGAGCCCCTTTCCCAGCTCCCTCAGCCGCTCCTCATCAGACTTATGGCATATGACTTTTAGCTAGGAACTCTCTGCAAACCCCTTTGTAGCAATCTCGTGCTGCTTTATTGTCACTTAAGACAATCCAGTGCAGGGATTTAATTATTTTGTTACCAGAAATTCGGTAAAATAAAAGAATTCCTTAACACCTGTTGCTGTCACGTCCGAGGCGCATAAAGAAAACGCCACAGAGTCCAGGCTCATGAACAAGTGGAAGCCGAAGCTTTGCTTTAATAATTTTCTGACTACTTTTATAGGATAGATCGCAAAAAGTGTGTTGAGTGGCAATAGGTAATTGGTTCCTCGGCCATCCACCCCTTGAGAGGATTGGCCAAGTCCTAAGATACCTATTCCAAAATATTTTCAAAGTCAAAGCCATAACAATCTTGCAAAACAGCCTGCAGGTGCAAGAAGTTTATGGAACTTTGACCTTGTTTAAAATAGTTTCCATAGGAAAGACAGTCTGCTCACAGAATATTGAGAAAAGGCTGAAGAATTTCTCTGCTTCTAGCTTTTTAGCACCTACAAACACCAATGTAGCATTAAGAAGCAGGATGCACGGGGGGACAGCTCCTCCCAAAGCTGTGCACGCTGAGTACAGGAAAGTTTCTGTTTATACTCTGTATACATATTCATTGATTGTTCCAGACTAAACAAACATATGATAATAATTTCCCCAAAATCATTAACATATTTCCCCTCCCCTTTGCTCATGCGTTCTTCTGCCCTGGGGGTCTCTCTGGTGGTCCCTGGTGGTTGCAGACCCCAATGTTCCAGGTGACCTGGCTGAGTTGGCAGGGCACTGAGGCTGGTGAATTTCCAGTCCTCCTCCTCACACAATGGGCATTGTGCACTTTCCACAGGCCAGTAGTTCTGGAGAACAAGCTTTGTGTCAGCTAACCAGGTGCAGGCCATTTATCATCTGGTAACAATTTTGTTTACGGCATTATCTTCATTCTTCCCCTTAACCTGGAGTCTCAATTTATAAAAGGCAGAACTTTTAGATGAGGTATTACCATTTTTAGTACTCTCATGCATAAAAATCAACTCAGAGAACAAATATTCTTCCACGTGACCAATATATGGAAGTAGCTCACTCTGCTCAGTTGAAATTCAAGTCTAAGATGCTGAGGGAGCCTCTGGAGGCAAAAGCTCTAACAAGTGTAACTGTCACTTTCTTTATGGATCAGACAAGCAAAGCAATCCTACGTGGAAGCCCCAGCAATTAGTAAGGAAGCCAACTTCAAACTGTGGTATAGAATGAGCAGTGAACCCTGCTGCAACTTAAAGCTATTCAGGTGTCACATTTCGGCAAAGAATTCCCACTGCTCCTTCAAATAATGTAGGAAAGCAATTGTTGGACATGTGAGGCGCTTTTTTTTCATTTCCTAAAAGATTTCAAGTTTAAATCTTATCTGACAGTTGAATCTCAAGTCACAAAGTTTTGCAAAACTTTGTTTAAAAAGTCCAACCTTCTATACAAGGCGGGTCTTGGAAACAAATTCTGCACTATACAAGGGTAAATAAAATAACAGTAGATATTTCGCAGTTATTTCCAAATTTTATAATACCTGTCACTCATTTCAGAACCATTTACTCAATTGTAAAGACAAGTGCTGAGGTTTTACAGTAAACAAACTGTCTCCAGGCAACACTTTCTAAAAGTGCTTTAGTAAAGGAGATTCCTTTCCCAGAAATGACAAAAACTTGCCTAGAAAAAACGCAGTCACTGTAAGCTAGGCAAAAGCAACCACTGATACAGGATTTAATACAACTTAAAACCCCCCTACACACACTTCAGGGTCTAAACCGCCCAGAAACAAAACCAAAAAATAAAAATTGACAGCATCGATGTTTATCACAAATAGCTCTATACACATGTGCTGTGCTTTAGGAGAGAGAATGATGACATCTACTAGAATATGAGGTCACCTCTCCAAGGAATGGCAAACCTCAGCCAACTGACACCTTCTGAAACCAAACTGGAAGTCCCCTGAGGAAGACTAAAAAGCCCTCCTGCACTGGCACAAAGCTCAGGGGAATACAAGATCTTTCCCATGAGATAGCACAGTTCTCACCATTATAAAACACAATTTAAAGCCCACCAACACTTGGGTTACTCAGGGCACAGATCACCTGAAATTGTAACACATTATCCCAAGCCCACAGAAGCTCTCTGATCGGGCAGAGCAGAACTTCCCCCATCACCACCCCACACACACTTCTTTATCCCGAGCAAGAATCATTTTCAAGCTAAGGGTGCCCACCCTGGCCCCAAAGGTTAACATTTCACGGACACCACATCAGGAAAAGACCCTGATCTTAACTGACACTTAGAGAGAGCCTTTCAGAAGTGAGTAAATTCCATGCTATAAACTTCACATTATTTTCATTCCTTTAAACTACCCCAGAAAACTCTGCCCTCCACAGCACATCATTGCTTCTCTGAGAGCACCTGGGCTGGTTTTGCTTTCATTGCACACTATTGCACTACAGCCTTAAAACCAGGGTGAGCAACTCCCAACCGATACAAACGAGCAGTATCAGGACAGCAAGCCAGGGCTTTTAAATCCTGCTTTCTTGCTTCATCAGTGTTTTTCTTCAAGTCAGTTTAAGACTTGAGTTACAGCTAAGCAGTTCCTCCTCTGCTGTGTCAGACTTGGGTTCTGCCACATGGCATCTACACTCGGGTCCTCATGGTGTCACTGAAACTGCGGGAGAAACAAAAACTCTCCAACAACAGTTTTAGGGTCAGAGAATTAAGGCATTACTTTATTCTGGCCAGGATGTGCAACAGAAATCATTTCATCCACACATTGCCCAGGATGTGCACAGAAAATCATGCCATCACACATGCACTTTACTAGATTTCTGACATACTTATACAGTAGAAACCCATCAAAATTCATTGGTTCAATGTTCATTGGTCCCACGTTACACAGTTCTTAGTATTTGATTTCCTATTGGTTATTGATCCCTTCATCTTCGATGTTAATTCGGTTCTCGTTCTTTATTCTCTTATTTATCTTGTCCCAGACCAGGTGTCTCTGATCATACCAGGGGTGATGTCTGGAGCTGATGGTCGTTAACGGCCATCATCCTTTGTGTATCTTCTGTGCTACCCCCAGTCTGCTGAGACGTTAAGCTCATCAGGCCTGGAGTGGTGAAACAGTCCTTTGAAAAGAAACTTCAATTCCTTCCCATCTGGGCAAAGGCAAACAAACCCCCTGACTAAAGTTATATGAAAATTTTTAAATTGGTATCATTTCCAACAAGAGGACCCCCAGAAGCACCTCACTGAGCTAAAGGGTTGTAGAGGCATGGAATCCTTTCTTCTCTGGAGTTCACGGCAATTCCTCCAACTTAGGTGTGGTGTCAGTTGGCATCATAATCCATAAAGAAGCCAATGAAATAATTTCTCCTGCCAATGCCCTCATGACTGCCAGAGAAGAAAAAAGAAACTCTTCCATTCAACACCTCACCCACAACCCCCTCCCAAAAATACTCTGTTCACCCTCGATCCTTCCTTCTTCAAAGCTGTATGGCAGCATTGTTAGCATGAAAGGATAAAGAGCTTGCTTTGGAGCTAGAGGAGGAAATAAACCATATGAGGATTGCTGGATTGTCTGTGGAAAACATATGGCCCAGCCTTGAAGGACCAGTGAAATAGGTACTGGCACCCTCCAGGAATTTGTTTTGGAGTTTGGCCCACTTCCTTATTGGCTTGTTACCGTAAAGGCTGCCCAGACTTCCCAGACATGCTTGCTTAACCAGCTGATCCTCCTCCTGGGAGCAGGAATAAAAGGCTGGCATTGCAGGCAGTCCTAGCAGACAGACAGCTCAAGTCCCTTTGGCACACCTTGCTGTAGACTGCGTGATGGGAAAGTCAATGCTCTTCCTTGGCTTTCTTCTTATTTTCCTTGGCCTGGCTCTGCCTGGTACCCAGGGAAGAATAATTCCCAAATGTGAGATGGTGAGGATCCTACGTCAGAATGGCTTTGAGGGCTTCGAGGGCAAAACTGTTGCTGACTGTGAGTATAATGGGCTGCCACAGCACCTCTCTGCCTGTACCACCTTTGTCCCTCTCAACTTCTTTTTCATCTCCCAGCAGTACTATTCTGTCCCTCCATTTCTTTGACTTCATCTTTTCTCTTCCTCATCCCCTTCCTTGCTCCCTTCTATAGTTCACAAATACCCATCTAGAGCTTTGTTCTTCCAAGAATTCACCTACCCAGTTCTCGAGGTTATGATATCACCAGTTCAATTACTTCTCCTGCACTTCATTCATCCTTGATCCTTTCATATCTTTCCTCTTATTTACCCTGAGCATGCCTTAATGTTCTCTGGGCTCTCTCTTCCTCCTGCAGGGATGTGCCTGGTGAACTATGAGAGTGGTTATAACACTAAGGCGTACAATAACAACGGTCCCAGCAGGGACTACGGCATCTTTCAGATCAACAGCAAGTACTGGTGCAACGATGGCAGGACCGCTGGAGCCAAGAATGCCTGCCATATCAGTTGCTCACGTAAGTGGTAGGACAGAACAAAGAACCTTTCTTTGTTCATTCCACGAAGGACACCTGCCCAGCAGCTGCTCTGGGCATTTCTATCTGTCCTTCTATTCATCCATCTTCTCAGTGTCCCACCCACCCTTCCTTCCCGATGGACACTTTTCCTTCTGCCAATCTGTCCCTGCTCCTCCTCTGCCCCGCTTTCCTCCATACTGATCTTGTCTCCCTTCTCTACAGAATTGCTGAATGATAATATTGAGGATGATATTCGGTGTGCCAAGAAGATTGCTCGAGAAGCTCGTGGCCTCACTCCCTGGTAAGGATATTTGCAGTGGACACTGGGGAAGAGTGGGCAGAGGAGATCAGAGACAATTCTGCTGTTGACTGAAGGAGGAAGGGGGATCAATGGATGGGAAGCTGTATTTGGTGGAGTTTAGCACAGTCCTTCTCCTAAAGCTAAAAAGAGAAGATAGGAATCCTGTCTCACAGCACCCGCTCTAATTCCCTAAATTTCCCTCCTCTCCCAGAGCTCTGCTTTTTGTTTTCTTCCCCCAGCTTGCTTAGATTGAGCTCATAATAATTTTCATTTTTTCATATCTTTCAGAGAGATCTTTGAGAGTCTTCACCCAAGACTCGCAAAGACTAACCAAGTCTCTTTTTATAACCAATTCAATCATTATCTAACTCCTCAAATTACATAATGTGTTTGTTTTCCAGGTACGGCTGGAAAAACCATTGCCGGGGCAGAAACCTGAGTTCCTATGTCAGGGGCTGCTAAATCGCTCCACGGGTGTTTGGTCGTCTTCTCAGGATCACCAGAGGTGGAGAATGACGGCATTTGGAGAGGAGGCCAGGGAAATGGATGGGTGTGGGGAATTAAAAGCAGTATATTATTAAGATAGAGAGGGTACTGGCTCGTGCTAACTCTGGAGGCCTTCACACTGCTGCAATGCAAGCAGAGAACTTACAACTCGTAGCTTCCTACAAACAAGGCTTAGCAACAGGTGGCGTTTCAGCCGTTTACTTGCATAATCCTGATTCACGATTTTATTGCCCTAACAGGGCTTAGCAACATTTAGGGTTTCTCTGTTTTCATCTTTTTCTGTTCTCCTTCACTCCTCCCTTCCTCCTCTCCTTCCTCCCCTTCATTTTTTCACCCGTTCTTATAGGAGTGTCTGTAGTGAGAAAATACAAAAATGACTGTACACTGTATAAGACCTGCAGAACTGAGTTGCCTTATGACTAGGACAGTCACTGATGGAGGTGGGGAGTACAGTTCACTGACAGAGAGAAAACTATGCTGAAACGTGGCCTTGCTCCTTAAATTTATCTGAGCATCTGCTCCTGGTTGGTAAGAGGGATAGCACACTGCAAGGTATGGGCATCTGGCCTGGGTGAATACAACTTTTCTTATCATTCTTTGAGGAAGCTGATCAAACACAGCCTGGAATGCAGGCAGCGTCTCTGTGAGGAAACTATGGGTTGGAAAGCCGATTGGGAAAGGGAAATGTTTTGCTGTTTAGTTCACAAGTCCTTCTTCGAAATGAAAGCTGAATTCGGAAACAGTGCATAAATGAAAAGTGCTAACACTGAAACCACGTTTGCTTCTTCATGTGCTTTCTCTGCTGCCAGGGGAGCAGTGACCTCTTTGGTGCTTATGCAATAAAGGGATGCTTAAACTCTTGTCTTGTGTGAATGTATAAACCAACCATTGAAGGCATGTTTGTTTAGATGGCTGCATCTTAAAAAAAATTAAAATAACAAAAAAAGCTCAAAGTAAACCTTGCCAGAAGACCCTTTTCCCCAGTGTTGGAGGTTAGGATTTTTCCTTCATATTTTCTTTCTCACGTGGAATTTTTCTCCCATTTGTTGCCTGAGAAATGGGAACGATGGATACTTAAGAGAGACAAAAGATGTGGCCAATGTGGTCAGGGAAGGGGGAAGGGGTGCAGTTTGCTACCAACTCTTAGCTGGGGGGTTCTCTCTTGGGAAGTGAAGAGATACCGAGAGATTTTCCTGGGGGTTCAGGGGCTGGGCTGAGCTCTCTCGTGCTCTCTCATGATCAGAGTGGGGACAGGTGTGGTTTCAGTGCTAGACTGTTGGTGCCCAGAGGATTCGCTGCCACTACGGCGTTTTGTCCTTCACGGCTTCTCCTTACCGCGGGTGAGCCTTTGCTCGCAAGAGCAGCTGCTGAACTGGGGCCTTTTCCAACACCCGACCTCACTGGAAAGGGGACCCCAACCCCCTTCCCTCCCCTCCGGAGGGAGCTGCGTGTGGAAGCTGCTTGTGGAAGCCCGGATGCCACTGTCCAGCCCCGATGTTTTCTGCCGCTGCTTCGGGTTTCTGTGCTACACTTTAACCCAACACCCCACGTCTGCCCGGCCCCTGCGGCTCCTGGCACAGCCCCGGAGTTTCTGCTGCATTTTGTTTGTCACTGTGGGTGTGGCCGCCTCTGGCATCCCAGCCTGCTGCTTTCAAGGTCCCTGCTACAGCCCCTTTC
>VZTI01003643.1:0-14278 GCA_013397865.1 Struthidea cinerea
TTGTGTGTGTCTGTGTGTGTGTGAAACTGCGGGAAGGAAACTCTTGGAGAAATCCCAGGGCACATCTGCCAGGGGGAGCAACACTGAGGAGTTCATTTTGGCCTTGGACAGGGAGCCATTCATCCCTGGAAGAACAGCGTAGGGTGACATTTCTTTTAGGAGGTGCTGTCTTGTTTCTCTTGCTATGCATTTTTCTTTCCCCAGCCCCTCTCTCTCCCATTACTCTTTCATGTTCCTCACTCTCTGTGCATGTTTCTTTTTTTTATTATCCCTTTCTTTCCTTTCCTCCTAGGCTCCCAGAATCCATCCAATTGCAGATTCTCCCAGAAGCAGGGAGCAAAACCCGCTTTTCTCGTTCTCACCACCACCTTGCCTCTCTATTGTATTTATCATACAAATACTGGCTGCATAATTACCAGAGCATTGTCTCTAAACACACAGATTAGGAAAAGACACAGTGGCAGCAAAGATGAATTTCAGGGTCAGTCTGGTGGGAGATGTTTCTCTCCATCTGTCAGGGGAGGAATCAACTGAGACACAACAAACAGCTGTCGTGAACTGCAGCTCCCACTTTTCACGAGCACCTTCCACAGAATCAAGGTGGAAGGTTCCTAAATTCAGCCAGTTCTGGGATTATAAGAAGGCCACAGAAACGATCTGGGTGATACAGGGAGATCGTGCAAGGTGTAGAGGCAGTGCCTTAAAGCCGTTCTTGGGATGGGAATTCTTGCTGCCCTGAAATGAGGGCTGAGTCTCTGCAGCTCCTTTAATTACGGCTGCAGCTCCAGTGGGATTAAATGGGTGTCTGAGTGTGTGTTAGCCTGTGTTGGGGTGTGCTGTGCTGATAAACATCAGGGCTTTCGCATGCCTGCAGACACACATGCCCCGCATATTTACCATGGTTCAGTGTCACCCCGAGCTGAAGACAAAAGGGAGGGAGGTGTTTTTGATCCAGCCTTGTGCCTTTGGGTGGTGATGAGCCCTAGGCTGGACTGCTCATAGTGGGAAGAAGGTGTTAATGACCGGGTGGATGCAGAAGGTGCCTGTAGCCACAAACCGCTCTTGTATCAGCCATGCCAAGAAGAAGCAAGTGGAATAAATAGAGGAATTGATGAGCCTGATGCCCAATAACCACGCTGCTCCTGGGAAGCACGCAAATGTTCACGCGTCCCCGTTTTGTTGCAGGGCTGCAGGCTCAGACTGTCTTGGTCAATGACACCGTCTCGGGGTTCATCGGCACGGACGTGGTGCTGCACTGCAGCTTCACCAACCCGCTGCCCATCGTGAAGATCACGCAGGTGACGTGGCAGAAGGCCACCAACGGCACCAAGCAGAATGTGGCCATCTACAACCCCGCCATGGGCGTGTCCATCCTGTCCCCCTACAAGGAGCGGGTGACTTTCCGGAACCCTTCCTTCAAGGACGGCACCATCCAGCTGTCCCGGCTGGAGCTGGAGGATGAGGGGGTTTACATCTGTGAGTTTGCCACTTTCCCAACCGGCAACCGGGAAGGGCAGCTGAACCTCACCGTGCTGGGTAAGGCTCTGGGCAGGCTCTCTGGGGTGAACCTCCAGTCCAAGAGATCTGGAGGAACCTGAGATCCACATCCTGGGAGCTCAGGGCAAAGGCGAATTTGGGGTGTACATTGTCCCTGTATGGATTTTTAAGTTGACTGGGAAGAGGTGAAGAGCAGGGACCCCAGGGCAGGTTCTGAGACAGCTGAGCTGTCACACCTCTCCTTCTTTCCAGGTCTCAGTTCCCCATTTCCCTCCACCTACACTCCCAGTGCAGGTGCAGTAACAATGACCAGTTCCCTGTGGGAGTGGTGAGTTTTAATGAGCTGGGGGCTGACAAGAGGAAAAAGACAGCAGAGCTTGTCCCTGGCGCTCAGGGTTGTGAGTGAACAGACCCCACCCAAGGTCTACATGAGTCATTTTCTCTCCAGTTTCAGTTCCTTTCTAACACAGGGATGAAAACCTCTGGGAGGAAGGGGTTGACTTTCCCTATATCTGTGCATTTAGGGCACCTCCACCACGGTTTCCCCATAAATGATGCAGGTAGATGGTGCAAGGTGCATAGGCACTGCCATAAAGTAATTATTGCATGGGAATTATTGCTGGCAATTAGCACAGCTCTGGACTCACCACAAGCTCTGTCACAGCCTCAGTGGTGTTAGATGGCTCTTGGGATGTAGCAAACAGAGCAGCACTGCTTTTCTAACCATCCCTTTGCACCCTTTTCTCCTCCTCCTCCCTCCTGCACTCCCCTGCAGCCAAGCCCACGAATTGGATGGAGGCCACCAAGAGGCCGCTTATAGCCAAGTCTGGCAGGACAGAAAAGATCTTGGTAGCCACCTGCACCTCCTCCAACGGGAAACCCCCCAGCACCGTCACCTGGGACACGAAGCTGAAAGGGGAGGCGGAGTTCCAGGAGATCCGGAACAGCAACGGCACCATCACGGTGATCAGCCGGTACCGGCTGGTGCCGAGCCGCGAGGCCCACCGGCAGCAGCTCATGTGCGTGGTCAACTACCAGCTGGAGAGGTTCACCGACAGCATCACCCTCAACGTGCAGTGTAAGGGGCCTGGGCACGGCTGGGAGGGCTCCCTGCTCGGGGCAGGCTGGGGGGTACGCTCTGGGAGAAGAGGGGTTTGTGAGGGGAGCTGTCGGGCTGGTGAGGGGCTGCTGTCTTGGTTTTGAGAGTGGAAACTGAAAGGATCCTTTGGAATAATCGTGGGTTTTCTCTTTTTCTTGCCTTCTTTCTCTGCCTCTCTTCCCTTTTTGCCCCCTTCTCTCTCATTGCCCTCCCTCACATTCCTTGTCCTGTCATCTTTCCCTCCTTGCAATCGCTTTCCTTTTTTCACCCCTGCCCCCTCATCTCTTCCCATTTCATTTTCTCCCCTTTCCTTTCCCACACCCTTTTCCTCTCCTTGTCCCCTCCTGCTCTCCTCCCTTTTCCCCCCCCACCCCTGCAGATGAGCCAGAAGTCACCATCGAGGGCTTCGATGGCAACTGGTTCCTGAACCGCAAGGATGTGAAGCTGATCTGCAAATCTGATGCCAACCCCCCAGCTCACACCTACGAGTGGAAGCTGTAAGTGTCCCCAGAGCCCCCACTGCCAGCTGTCACCTCCCGACAGGGACGAGGAGTCTCTGCACACACCTCGCTCACCCTCTGGTCACTTAGGGCCCAGTCCCATTAGTGTCAGCGGTGTCACTCCAAGGTACAGCCTGTGCCTGTGGTGAAGGCGGCTGCCAGCACAGCGCAGCCTCAATATCCAGGGAAAACTTCCCGTTCTCACCTCTCTGGGATAATATTCTGCCCTGGTGACGTGAGGCAGCTGAGATGTGACAAGGTGATTAATGTGCCCAGCACCACCAAGTGCCTCAGGAGCAGAGCTGGAAAGGAACCCAGGATCTCCCTGCTTTGAAGGGGCACAAATAACACAAAATTTGTCTGTCTGTGAACAACTTTTCCCTGGAAATCAGCTCCAGCAGCCCCCCACGTGACTGACATGAAACAGCAACGATTCTTTGTCCTCCAGGTTTCCAGCTTTTGGCTGAACACACTAAAGGGACTTGAAAAGTGAGTGAGGGGTGTCTGGGGAGCCAGGTGGGGAATTGATACCACCTGATGTGGTTCTCTCTGCCGCTCTTTCTTCTCTGTAAGCACTCGTGTAGCTTTAAAAGAGGAAGATCAAATGGATCCTTTCTTCCTTTCAGCTGGCATTTGTCATCAGGAGAGAGGCTCTCAACATGGCTTTGCAAGGAGCACATTCTCTCTCATTCCACTTCCCAGATCAAACTGTTCAAAGTGAAAGTCTGAAGAGGATTGTTTTTCTTGCCTTTTTTCCTAGTTTTCCATCCCCAGCTCTCTCCGTCTGTTGGTTCTGCCAGTCTGACTCAAACTCCGAGGGGCTCTCTGGGCTCCTCACAACATTTCCAGGAAAGCAAAGATGCATCCAGTGCAGAAGAGATGCCACTTGAGGCTATTTCTGTGCCTCCTCCCCTTCCTGGGGGCTGCTGATGTTTTGCTCCTGCCTGGAATGCAAAGCCCAGCAGTGCTTTTCTTCTCCTCCCATTTGGATGGTGACGAGCAGCAGTCAGGGGAGCTGTCGGAGGAGGCAGCAGCCTCCTGGAGCATCCCACACCACCCTTTTGAGATGTGCCCTTGTCCCTGTAGGTTCAGGGCTCTGTAGGGCCAGGTTAAGGTGTTTTTCCATCAGCTCTGGGATCACTGGCTTGATGCAGCTGGAAAAACTGTGTTTTCTGTACATATGTGTGTGTGTAGACGTGCAAAATACGTGCATTTAGGCACTTCTTTACAGTCCTAATTATACCCCCGTTATTCCCTTTTGTTTCTTACAAATTGCTGACAATATGTGCACATTTGGGTTGGGAGGAGGGGAAGGAATTACTTGAGTAATTTTTAATTGCCTAAGAGAAGTAATTACTTTACTTTGCTTCAGTAATTAAGAATAACCAGGCCATGTGTGTCTTTTCCTAACACACAGGGGCTTTTTTTTTTACTTTTTTCATCTGCCTTTGTTCATTTATTTTCTGTATCTCTGGGTTCAGTTTTGCATTATTCCAGTTTCACACCTACCTGACTGTTCTGACACGGGCAGGGCTCCAAATCAACACCGCTCTCCTCGAGTTCGAGTTGCAATTAACACTGGCTGGTCAGGAGAGTTAAATGGGTAGGAAATTGGGGTAAAACAAGGTCAGGTTGTGTCCCTTTCCTGCCTGCATTAATGGGGATTTTCCAGCTTCTGGACCTGCCCAAGGGCAAGCACAGACCCAGCACGCTGGTTCCACCTCTGCAACATTTCTTGACCTCCTGGGGTGTCACCTCTGGGGTCAACCATGGTCTTTGTCCCCCCCAGGCCAAACGGGACCCTGCCAGGGAGTGTGGAAATCCAGAACAACACCATCTACTTCAAAGGGCCCGTGTCCTACAGCGTGGCCGGCACCTACGTCTGCGAGGCCACCAATGCCATCGGGACACGCTCGGGCTTGGTGGAAGTCAATGTCACAGGTAGGACAGCCCCTGGGCTGCTCTGGAACGTGGAAAAGGAGGTGGGGAGGGAGAGGAGGGTGTGAGCAGTTTACAGCTACCACTCAATTCCATCTCCTCAATCACCAGTGTCTCCTTTCAGGGGTGGGAATCTCGTGGTGCAAAGGGGGCAGTGGAGTTCTTGGCTTTGTGCTGGTGTTGCACTGGTTTGCCTTGGGTTCTTTTTCTCCTTTCCTCTTGTGATCTTTTCCTTTCTTACACCAATTCAGTTTGTTCCCTCCTGGTTTTCTGCTTTGGATTCAGAGAGAGTGTTGCTGTATTAACAGCAAAGACACAGCAGGGAGGTATTGACTGATCAGGACGAGGGGTGGGATGAGGATGTGGACTGCCAGAAGGGCAGGAGATGGATGAGTCCCTTGCTCAGGGTGGTGTTTGGTGTTTCTGGTGTTGGGCAATTCTCGTGATTTTTCATTTGAGCTCCTTCCAGTGTTGGTCTGTGAACTCACTCACCTGCCTTCCACGGATTCCTGTGAGCACTTGAGGAGCTTTGTCTGGGTTCCAGGAAGGAATAACATCCCGGGATGCAGGCAGTGGGAAGGGATGCTGTGATGTCACAGGGGACAGAAGGAGTCTGACGGCCTGCAAAAACAGGAGGGAGGGAAAGACGTGGGTAAGCTGAGGTAGTGCCAGGGAGAGAAAGTCGTGTCAAGAAACAGCTTAAAGAGAAATAACAAATGGCAACAGCCTGATTTCTGAAAGTCAGAGTGACATTGCGAGGCATCGCCAAGGGGAAAAGTGGCTGTGGGTGCTTCGAGCGGAGGAAAGGGACATTTATCCCATTCCTTTGGCGTAAAAGGTGCAATTTGGGTTATCTGGCAGTGACTTGTGGGTCTCAGGAGGGCTGGAAGTGCCTCTTGGAGCAGTGAGGTGGAGCACTGCCACACTGCAGCGAGCTCTGGGCTGCAAACACCCCGGACAGGATGGGCAGTGAGGTGAATGAGGCGCACTGGGGGCTCCCAGGGCTGTTACCTCTTCCTGCTGTCCAGCCCAAGGCGATCAGATTCAGATCTCTCTGAATCCTCTCCCGCCACCCCAGTCCGTGGGGAGTTGTCTGATCTGAGAGTGATGAAACTCCAGCCCCCTGCACCAGCTTTCTCTGGTGGTAAATGCTGAGCAAGCGTAGAGCCGAGTCTGGGGCAGCTAAAATTAGCAATAACTCTGTGTTTGGCACCCTCAGCACCTCAGCTCCCCTCTCTGTACCGTGGGTAAACCAGGCTAATCTTCCTCTATCCAAGTGCTTGGAGGTCAATGGATGGGATGTGCTAATTAGATGCTAATTACCCGGTATTTATTTATGATCATTATCACTGTAGCAGGCCTTTAATTCACACCTCCTGTCCTGGATCCCTGCCTGCTGAGATGTTCCTGGTTCAGGCTTTTCTCTGGGGGCTGTTTCTTTTGCCAGCCAAAGGCACTGGAAGAACAAAGCCCTTTGTGCCCAGCCCTGCCCAACCACCCAAAACCAGTGCAAGGTCATGGCCAAAATCAGCTGCTGGCCGTTCCAGGGGAGTTGTCACCTCAGTGTCCCGGGGCAGTGCCCGGTACAAACTGAGCTGACTCCCTTTAGTGGTAGAAATCCATCCCACACAGTGTCCAGAACGCTGGGGCACGTTGGAAACAGTGAGCAGAGCTTAAAAACCTCCAAGCTCAGCCCCCAGTCGCAGAGAAGGAGGTGGAATAGGGATTGAGGGAGACTTTGAGAGTGACAGGCTCTCACTTCCCATTCCTGCACAGCCTCTGTGTCCCTTCCTTGCCATCATTCTGCCTGTCCAACCACCCCATATCATTTGTGGTGTCAGCACACCAGGCACAGCCCTCTCTTCACGTTTCCTGCCCGTTTTTGACGTGTCTCAGCAGCACAGTGGCACTGCAGGTGGCTGCACCAGCTCACCTGCACAGGCACAGGCTCCTCTAGGGACGAGGGGCTGTGGGTTCTCCCTCTGGGATTTGGAATTGTCTCTTTTCCTGGTGGTTTTTCAGAGGACGGGCAGAGCGTGGTCCTCACGCTCCATCAGCGCAGGGCTGGCCGAGGAGGTGGGGGCTGGCGGGATTTCTGGGGTTGGGTTGGTGTCTGCCTGCCTGTAATCTCAGCTGATTCCCAAAGGTCCCATTTGTGGGGTTGAGGTTAAATGAGGGGGAATGAAGGGCACACCCACAGCTGCCCTGCTAGGAGGGATTAACACCAACCCCACAGGCCAGGCCTGCACCACATAAAGGAAAAGAAATCCTTTAATAATTCATGGGATCTGAATATGTTTATCCAGCTCTCCCTAAGGAGCGATTAGGCTGGTGCTGGGGAGGGCTCAGCCCTCCTCGTTCAGCTATTACAGGTACATTTGTTTGGGTCTTGCAGGCAATTTAGGGATTGTCAGTGGACCACGAAACCTCTTTCAAGAGCTGCATGCAATAAATGGAGTTCAATCTAGTGAGCAGCCAGCCTTGGGAGGAAAAAAACAACACGGAAGGCTGATGGAGAGAAAACCCTGCAGCAGCTTTTCCCCTTTCTGTCTCCCTGTTCTCCCTTCTTTTGCCACCCAAAATCTTCCCTCCAGCCCCCAGAGAGGAAGAGTGCAGGGCTGGTTCAGCCCCCTGATGGGGAGGGCAATTTGTTCAGAGGGAGAAGGCTGAATGCTTCTATGAGAGTTATGGCGCATTAAAGAGATTGATAAGTGGAAATTTAATATTTTATTCCAGCAATCTGTTCCCATAATAGCTTCTCCTGCCTTGCAGGACCTTTGTCAGTCGCAGGCAAGCCATGTAGTGTGACATGTAACTATTTATTACAGGCGGGTGCGTGACAGAATAAAAGGCTGTGGATATGGACTGCACATGTGGGGTGGTCCTGCACAGAGAGCTGGCCATGGACATTCACATGTGTGATCCCATTTGCATCCTGGCCATGGGCATTCACACCTGTGTGATCCCATTTTTATCCTGCCCATAGACATTCACACCTGTGTGATCCCAGTCTGCATCCTGCCCGTGGACATTCACATGTGTGATCCCAATGGATATTCACACCTGTGACTCCCAATGTCATCCTGGCCATGGAAATGGTTTTCCCAAACCTGCAGGCACAGGGATGCCCTGCTGCACAGCCACGTGTTCATGCAGCAATAAAGCATTTACATGTGGGAATGTGCATGGATTGAGGAACATGTGCTTTTCTGGGTGCAGCGGAGCATGGACGTGCCCTGGCCCTGTGTAGGAGACATTCCCCCGCTTGTGCACTGGCTCCAGCCAGAGGATGCACAAGGAGAAAGGGAAAAAAATGGAAAATGGACCTTTGAAGGAGACTCACAGAGCTGGGGGAGCAGGGAGAGCCCGTGCCAGCAGCTCTGCAGCCCTGGCCTTGGATGTGCTACAGGCCGGGGGGGAGGAGAAGCTGGCAGGGGTTGCTGACCCCCCCGTTTGCTTGGCTTCCAGCAGGGAGTTATTTACACACCAGCAGCGCTCTCGTCCCAGCAAGGTCACTGCAAACAGCCCGTGGGGCTCGCTGGAGCCGCTGCCACGCAGCACCGGGCTCGGGAAAGCCCTTTCCGGGACGTCCTAAATCCCAAGCCCTGCAGCAGGTGCTCCCAAAGCCGGGCAGATTGAGGTGGAAGGATGTAGACCCAGGGGGCCCAAAGAGGAGCAAGCCCGGAGGGGGGGTCTGGCTGATGCTGATCTTCCGGAGTGGCTGTGCATCCTGTCTGGTGGCATCTGTGCCAGCGGCCCCCGCGGGAGCAGGGCTTGATTGACAGGGGATAGGTGACCTGAGAGGGAGATTAAAACCTAAGACACGTTTGGCATCTGGCCTGAAAGCCGTCACACTCTGAAATGCCAGCGGCAGCTGCTGAACTTCTGGATTAGTTGCCAGTGGTTTTCCTCCCCCCCAGCCGCCCTCCAGGAACCCCTGGGAGGGACAGGAAAGCAGGATCCCTTGGAAAGCTGGAGATGGACATGCAGAGGTGCAAGGGGGAGGGAGGAGGTCAGCAGCGCTCTGGGCTTCTCGAATTCCAGCTTTGTCCCGAGGTTTCTCCTTATCTCCCCTCGTGTACACAACTTAACACGGGGGCAAAGTCCGTGTGGGACAATTTGGCGTGGGCTGTTCCGGCAGGAAAAGTTTGCCATCAGCAATGTGGCTCCTAAACAACCCCACAGGGTCACTGCTGTGTTTGCTGAGGCCATCTGGGAACTGGGAAGCCCCATGAATACGTTGGAATTCAGGTTCCTGTTCCTCCCTGGAGCTGCTGTTCACGTTGCAGTGGGTGTTTGGTTTTCCAAAGTAGAAGGAAATCCAGAGCCTTCCTCTGGATTGGGCTGCCCCGTGTCCAACAGGTAATTCCTGATGGGGTTTGACATTTTCCTCAGTGCCTGTGGCTACAGGGAGAATTCGGGCTGGTGCTGGGTTTTCCCTTGGTCCTTAGGATTGAGGGGAAAAGGATGGTAATGGGACTTTAAGGAAAAACATGTCCATAGGAAGTCTTTTAAAATATCCCAGCAGATGAGCAGAAGGGCTTTTGGAAGCTGGTTTCCCGTGGATCTGCATATCACAGAGGAATTACTGGGTGTCTAAAAATACCCTTTTTCTGATCTGGGCCCTTCCTGCCCCTGGAAGCAGCCTCCTGTCCCTCTGGGTTCTCTGATGCCTAATGAGGTTTAGCTCCCACCTCTACCAAGGATCCCACTCCAGCCTTCTCCAGGAGCTTCCTGATAGGGATCATTTCAGCTTGTTCTGTCAGGTAGCACTAAAATGGGCCAGCAGGTTCAAAAAGCAGCAGCTCAAGGACTGATGGACAGCTGGGATGATTGGCATGCGCCTCATTTTTACTGGAAAACAGCCATTAAGAGAAAGATGGGATTTTTTAAAACCTGTACTTTTGAAGCCACTCCTGTGATGGGGAAGGTTTGGGGAAGTTTGTTGAGGCCCGGGGTGCTGCAGGGAGACATCAGGAGATGCCCAGAGCCTTGCAAAGGGATCAAAGAGAACCTGTGGGCTGGGCCAGGTGCCAGGCCGAGCCCGGGGTGACCTCCTGTCTCCCTGCTCTCCCAGCTGCTGTCCCCGAGGTCCGGCTGCTGGCACGGGGACAGGAAGCTGGGCTGAATGCAACAGCTGGCAGAGGCGGGCACGGGCAGATAGTGTTGCTGCTTTAATTCCTATTCATACAGCACTCCCTCTTTTTATAAGGGCTGGGGGGTGGCAGGCGGGGGGAGGCTTTTCATGCTGTCATTAAAGCCTGGTTTGTTCCCCCTCCCTCGGCTCCGCTGTCTCCTGTTTCTCCAGGCCGCTTTTCACAGTGGCTTTAATTCTCTCCAGACTCTTCCTAATGGATTTTTCACGTGGGGCCCCCGAGCACGCTCAGGCATCGCACCGGTTTCCAGAAATTTCACGCCCCCCTTGGACACAAAAAAAAGGGGATCCTTTTCCCACACTTCCCCCTCTCTCCCTGGGGCTGCTCTGTTTGCACCCCGGACACGAAACGGGGTGGGCAGAGGGGAGGATCCCAATTTGTGGGGCTGGCAGATGTCCTGGTGGCCAATGGACCTGGATGCGGGGACAGGTGACACGCTGGTCCCCGCTCACCACCTGCCAGTGCCGAGGCACCTTGTCACAAGGCACAGCCCTTCCCGGGAACACCACTCACATCCCGGCGCTTCCTGAGGGTCACAGCAGTGCCCACCCTGCTCCGGAGCCAGCGCCGGTCTGTGCCGCCATCCAGTGGCAGTGCCGGGCTCTGGAGTGGCCGGACCCTCTCCTCCCCGGACACTGACCCCGCCCCGGGGTCACCCACCTTCCCCACCGCACCCCCAGAGTCCCCCCCTGTCCCGGCTCCAGAGGGAGGATGAGGAGGGAGGAAGCCCTGTGGGTGAGGAGGGGGTGATTCGGGGCTGCTGGCGGGCGATCTTCCCCCTGTCTTTCTTCTGCCTCCCTTCCCACAGTCTGGGTTTGTTTTCTCTGGCATGGGAACGGGGCCACGCCGAGGAGGATGGGGATGGGATGCGGGGAGAAAATAGTTCCTTGCCTGAGCGACGTGTGAAATCCACCAGGGACAGGTGGATGGATGTGTTCCTGCTCGTGTCCGCGGCGTTGGCAGTGCCAGGGGGTGGCACGGGGGTGGCGAGTGCTACAGCAAGGGTGGGCAGCACAAAGGGCAGGGAAAAAATAAATTATCTCCTGAGAAAGGTAGGAAAACATCCCCCTTTCACTTCAGGTGTCCAACCTGGACTGTTAATGAGGCTTTTAGCAGGAAAGTGGGCCAAGCTCCTTTAGAAATCAGGCACAGCCTTCCCCTGTCAGATCTGCTCTCCAGAGCTGGGAGGCAGAGGGATCAGTGTGGTTTGAGGGATCTGCACACCCCGTCTGGCTCTTTTCAGGGTGGGCTTGGGGACTGTGGGGCCATGCACAGAGTCAGCCCTGCTGTAGGGAACAGCAGGGTGTGAGGAGGCTTCAGAGCTCTGGGAGAATGAAAGATTGAGCCCCTGGGGCCTGAGCCAGCTTGCTGGGCTTCCCCTGCTCCCTCTCAGCCTCCAGGTGCTCCCCTGCTTTGGGAATTGGGCACCACAGAGGCTGCAACAGCGAGGAGCAGCCCCAGGGAGGTGGCTGAGGCAGGGGTAGAGGGAACAGTGTGGATGTCGTGTGGTTGAATCTGAGCCCTCAGCAGGCAGGACTACGAGGGGATGGACGTGACTGTCCCTGGTGTCCCTGCAGAGAGGTTCTGTGTGAACCAGCTGGCTGGGACAGCCTTCTCTTGATGCAACATGTGGCTTTGGCTTTCCACAATGCAGCCCCAGCTCCCCAAGCTGCAAGACATGCCCTTGCTGCTTCCCTTGTCTTTGGGAATAAAATGCTGTCTCCTGCCTGCACAGCATCTTGCTCCTCATTCTGGCTGCAGCAGGGCCCCTCCATCTGTCCCCCAGCCCACTCTGCCCAGTGGGCTGCTCTCTGTGTGGGTTCAGCCTCAGGAGGCTTCGCTCCAGGCAAGTCAGCACTGCAGAAACCAAGATGCTGTTGTTGGGTTGATGTTTCAGGAAAGGCAGGAATTAATCATCTTTCAGGCACAAAAAACCCCAGAACATTTATGGCTCAGGCCAGCAATTGCTCGAATTCAGCGCCCTTGTCCAAAACCTGCAGCTGTTTCAGTGCCTTCACTTGGGGGAAGCTCTTTTCTCCCCTCTCCCTCAGTGTCTGGGCTAAGCTGTGCTGCAGGAACGTGAAAGGGGGTAGGCAGCAGCCACTGCCTCACATCCCTTTGGAATCTGCTGCCTTTGAGACCCCCTTTCCCCACCACCCCACCCTGGCTGCGCTCTGGGATGCTGAGATTGCTCCTGGGTCTGCACCTTGCCTTGGCTGCTGGGGAAAAAAGTGAAGGCCCCGAAGCTCCAGGGCTGGCAGCCAGGCCCTGGGGGCGGGAAGAGCACTGGGAGAGGTCTCACGTGCAAAGACAAGGCTGCCACGGGCATTAACCAGGCACCTGCTGCCTAAATTGGGAGGCAGGTGAAGGGCTGAGACAACCGTGGGGTGTTAATGCCTGCTGGACACGGGTGCTCAACAGGCTCTGAGCTTGGCCAGGGGCTGTAACTGTGCCCAGGAAGGTTGATTGAAGTCCTGCCTCAAACTTTATCTGTGCCAGAGTGTAGGTGTTGAACTGCATGAAAGAGGAGAGAGCTGCTTTCTCATCTCTTTTCTCTGCCTCTTTTTGAGTTATTTATTTTTTTTTTTAAATAGGTCAGGGTAGCTGTAGGAGCAAGATTAGCAGGAGGAGCGGCACTGTGCTGGCCAGGGAAGGGACAGGAGCAGTGGGAGGGCTGTGTCCTTGTGCTGCAGGGTCAGCGCACGGGGTCAGGAGCCAGCAGGGCTCTGAGCAGCCACAGGGCACCTGTGGGTGGAGGATCACAAGGTGCTGCTGCCTTCTGGCCCCAGCTGGTTCTGATCTGGGCTGGGATATGAGGAGAGGGATGCAGAGCTGGTGGGTCCAGCATGGCACCTCTGTGAGCAGCTCGGTGTCCACCCTCAGACGGGTTTGGGGTCTTGCTCCCCATCAGGAGCACTCTCTGGGAAACTGGAACTGGAATTTTGTCACCCAGTAACACGGAGCGCGTCCGGACTCAAGACACGGGGCTGGTGGGATCTGAGCACGCCTGGAGACACCAGGAGGGCTGGGGAGGGGAAATCACTGCTTCCAGCCTGCGGGCTCCTGCATGAGGCTTGGCCAGCTTGGCACGGCACCTTCCCCTTGCTGAGGCAGAGCTGACCCCTGTGAGGACGCCCCTCTTCCCCTTTCCCCAGTTTTTCCCTTCCCTGTTCCTTACCCTCATCTTCCCACCCCCTCACTCCCCCCAAACTGCCAATGAAAGCATGGAGGGAGGGCGCGTTTCCGCATGGTTTGACACTGTTCCCCCTTCCATCTGTCTTTTCCTACCCAGAATTTCCCTACACCCCGTCTCCAATCGATGATCACAAATCCATGGTGCAGCCGAACATCCCCACACCGGTGATTGGGGGCATAGTGGGAGGCGTCTCGCTGGTCCTGGTGGTGGCCGTGGTGCTCTTTGTGGTACTCCGGCGCCGGCGTCACACCTTCAAGGGTGACTACAGCACAAAGAAGCACGTGTACGGCAACGGCTACAGCAAGGCTGGCATCCCACAGCACCACCCCCCCATGGCCCAGAACCTCCAGTACCCCGATGACTCGGACGACGAGAAGAAGCCGGGCCCCTTGGGCGGCAGCACCTACGAGGACGAGGATGAGGACGCGGGAGGCGAGCGCAAGCTGGGCGTCCCCAAAGCCTACGAGGAGGATGCCAAGAGGCCTTACTTCACCGTCGACGAGGGCGAGGCCCACCCCGAACCTTACGACGAGAGGACACTCGGCTTCCAGTACGACCCCGAGCAGCTCGACCTGGCCGAGAACATGGTGTCGCAGAACGACGGGTCTTTTATTTCCAAAAAGGAGTGGTACGTGTAGCTCCACGCCCCTGCGCTACACTCACACACACACGCTCACGCTCACAAACACGCTCACGAGCGGTGCCCTCCCTCCCCTGCGTCCCTCCGAGCACACCCACGCACGCCCCGGCCGGCCCCACACAGACTTTTCGGATGCTCCCAGCAGGATCGGGCGGGGCTGGGGGCGAGCGGGGAGGGAGGGCGGCTTTGCTTACGGATCATTTTTTTGGGGTGGGGCTCGTGCGGGAGGGCGGGAGGGCGGGTAATTATTTT
>VZTI01003643.1:14289-123810 GCA_013397865.1 Struthidea cinerea
GTGCGGGAGGGCGGGAGGTCGGGTAATTATTTTCTCTCGGTTTTGGTTTGGCTTTTTTAATTTCTCTCTTCGACGACTTTCGTCCCCTTCTGTGGTGTTTGTATTGGTCGGTGGCTTAGGTGTTACTCTTTGCTTTAACGACTGTTGCCCAGCCTGTATATTACACTCTGTTTGTGTCTTCATGTCTCAGAGTGCCCTTCCCTCCCCGAGGCTCCCTCCTCCCACTCCCAGCCCCCTGAAACACTGGAAATTTGTTTGTATGTTGTCTTCTCTGTTTGTTTTTTAACCTTGGGAGGGGAGCAGGTGGGCTGTCCGTAGGACAGGGGCCAGGAGAGTTTATGGCAATGGAAACGTAGGTGCCATTATCAGGTGAACGGATTTGGGGTGTTTTTTTCCCCTAATCACTTTTTTTTTTTTCCGGTGGGGTCTGGGTGACATTCCCATTGCCTGCTGCACACTTGGAGAGATCCACACCCAGTTTTTAATGACTCAATAAAAGGAAAATGAGGAGAAAGGGGGGGAAAAAAGCCCTAGACCAAACCCCAGGTGCAGGGGCTGATAGCAGAGCAGGGAAACAAAACTGCCATTTTCCTCCTACAATTTATTATCGCCTGGCTTTTCATTTTTCTGTCTTTGTTTGAGTGTGCTTTTAAAAGAAAGAAAAGGAGTATTTATTGCTGACATTTTTCCCCCTGTGATGGCTCAGAGAAAGGCTGGCTCTTTTTGTTCTTGTTGCTGTTGTTGTCGCTGGTACCAGCCACAGAGCAGTTCACTGGGGCACATCCACTGGGGAAGGGACCAACTGAGGACACTTTGCTTCCACACATTCACTGCCTTCAGCTCTGCTCTGCACACCCTGCCAGCCCCTGAGGTTTATTTTATTATACCACTAAGACTTAATTGTCATGTGTTTACACTTTGTTTTTTATTCTGGTCAGAGCACGGGGGTGCTTCTCTCCCTCTCTCTCTCTTTCTCTCTCTCTTAGCAACAACCCCAGCCCGTGGCTGCACCACGTAGCTGGCATTGATTGCCACTTTTCCGATATCACATCCCTCTCCTGAGCACGGGCTTGGCAGACAGGGTAGGAGGGATTGAGCCTGGGGTATTGATCTCGCCCTCCTTGCCTTGAGCCACGGCGTTGTGCTGGGGAGGTTTGGATTGCTGCTATCTCTGCTCTGTGGATAAATGGGATTCCAGACTTCAGGGCCCTCTGTCTCACACCGACCATCTCCAAATTAGATTCACTGGGTTGGGGCTTATTTTTCTTCTTGTGGGTTATATTTTTTTTTTTTAATTTGATGTATAAATAAATCTTTTGTTTGAAAAGAAATCCCCAGTTTTCTGAGCTGTATTATCATGCACATCTAAAAATAGCAGGACTAATTCTCCTCCTGCCTTACCCGCTGGGTTTTGTTCCACAGCGGTTATCCTGCTGCAGAAGGGAGGAGGGTGCAGAGGCAGACCCCCACAGATGAGTCAAGGTCAGAATCTCTCTGATCCAGGCAGCCTCCAAAGCTTTCCTTTCCCGTGAGGTGCTCGGTGAGGCCACGGGGAGCTCAGCCTGAGCCATGCCCAGTTTGCTGTGATTGCATTAGTGGGGTAGGGCAGTGGGCAATCCAATTGTAGGGCTGTAATCTCTCTGCGGTTCCTGCCAGCCCCTCAGGCTTCCTGGCTTCTGGCACAACAGCCACATGCCACAGGAAGGCTGCTTTGTGTCCTCTCAGAGCCAGGGCAGGCAGAGATTCCCTCGGGATCCCTTTGGCTGAACCGTCCCAGGCCCGTCCGCTGCCACCAGGAGCACCCTGCTAGCAAGAACCCCCCCAGTAAAAGAAATAAAACCTCTTAACATCTCTCCAAATCTCTGATTACTGATGATTAGGGGTGGGAATCACTTCCCTCCAGTGCCTTCGGAGAGCAGCACACAAAGGGCTTTGATTCCCCAGAGGGAGAGCCTGTAATAATCTGGATCAGGGCAGAGCCTGCACAGTGTGTGGTGCCGGGAGAATTCCCAACAAAGTCCATCTCTGAAGTGAATAATCCTTCAGATCTGAATCCCACAACCGGGCTCTGAGCGGGACGGTGACAGTGCCTCCAACACCGAACTCTGGGTGGTCACCAGCAGGCACAGAGTGAGATCAGTGGCACAGACCCTCCCCTGCAGATTTCCCCCGGCACCCTGTGAGGAGGTGGCTTTGGAAGAAAATAACCTTTTATAAAACCTGCAGGGCCCAGCAGTGATTCTTCATGTTGAGGCAGAGGCCACTGCTCAGGTCCGGCAAATTCCCACCACACTGACCCCACAGCTCTGTGTCCTGAAGAACAAAGGTGCAAAGCCAGTGGGGCAGAAGGGCCTGGGAGAGATCAGGACAGTGTGGCTGTCCCCAGGTTCAGGGATGGCTGAAGGAACCCTAAGAAATCTGCTTTGGGAGTTATTACTTCGCCTTTGAAGTTGTCATTTTTTGAGCTGTAGCCTCCTTGGCTTATTTATTGCCCGTTCACACACTGCCCACTGCGTGGGGGCTCAAAAACCCGGTGGGATCCAGGGAAAGGAGAGAGTGGAGCAATGTGGAATTTCCAAGCTAGAGCCTGTACACAATTCCCTTCCTGCTGCAGTGCTTCTTCCTGCCCAGTACTGCACCAGCCCAAAATTAGGACTTAGCTCAGCCACTTACCTCCTCAGAGCAGTTCAGAAAAGGGGTCAAATGATCATTTTTCATCCAGAACCTGGAGTGGAAGGTCCTTAGACAGCGTTGCCTGGCACAGCAGCGAGGCACCCTGCGAGTTCAAGGTTCAGTGCTGCATTTCTCTCATCCTTGAGCTCTCCAGCATTGCTCCCCTGGTGCAATTACTGCCACAGCCACGGAGAAATGCCACCTCTGCGCTGTCATTTGCTTCTTGCTGTCCCTTGCAAGGTCAGCTAGATGGCCAAGAGACTCTTGGGGTGGTAATTAGCCGAGTGATTAGCCATTAATCCATAGCAAGGTGGAAGAAAAAAGAAGTGTGGGGGAAGAAAATCAGATTGATGCTTCATCTGAGGGCTGTTTGGGTCCAGTAATAGCATCGCTGCCTTCTCTGGGTTGAATTGCTCTGAGGGGGCCCTTGAAGGGAATTAGATGAGATTTTCCACCATCATCCAGCAGGAAGTGAGACCTGTCCCTCCCTGCGTGCAGGGGTGAACTCAGGAGAGAGGCCAAAGTGAAGAACCACCTGCATCCTGCTCCCAGGAGCTTCTGCAGGAGGGGAATGTGCTCGGACTGTGCAGGGCCCACCAGCTCGGGCTGTTCTGCGCTCTGGTGATGGTTTTGATGCCTTGAGAGGCGTCCTAGAAACAGAGACTAGACAGGAGTAAGAGAATAAAAATAGGTATTTATTTGAAAGGCCTTCAGAGGTACCCCTGGGGAGCCAGAGGCTGTTCTCAAAAGGGACCCCAAGATGGACAGCAGGTCACCAGTTCTTCACATTTTTATAGGCTTGGTTCATTTTGCATATCAGGGTTAATTCTCCAATTAAAGCTTCACTTTAATGCTGTAATTTCCCCTCAGCTTGCCCCCCTCTCAAAGGCTTTTGGTTTATACTTTTTGGGCCTAGGACTGTCTGGGTGTCCTTGGAGAGCAGGCCCGGAGAGGCTTTGTTATGTCTGCCCAGCAAGGCTTTGTTGTGTCTACCTAGCACGAGAGAGCAGAAATTACCAGGCTACAGGAGACTTCAGAGTTGCACACTAAGCAGGATTTGAAAAATATAAAGGTTAAAACCTAAGGCAGCAGTGTCACTTGTCCCTTTGCGCCCCAGCTTCCCTCAGCGGGCAGATTCCGTCGGGCTGCAGCGCCCCACACGAGCTCACAGGCCGGGCCGCCTCTCTGGGGCCCTCAGTGTGATCCCCGAGCGAAAAACCCCCTGCTTCTCCACCCGCCTTTCAGCAGAGGTGCTAAGGAGGTGGAAAATGCCCCTGCGGGAGCTGGCAAAGGAGCGGGAGCTTCCAGCTGGGAGAGGGAAGCTGTCCAGGGGCCTCCTCCCCTCCGCCTCGGTGCTAGGGAGCTGCTGGCTGCTCTCCAGGAATTGTCCCATGTCACACCAGTCCCGAACTGGTTCGCCCCGCTGGCTGTGCCTGGGATGGTTCCCTGCCTTCCCACGGCTCGGGGCTGGGTGTCAGTGCCTCGTCTCCTCCCTCTGCGGGGATCAGTGTCCAGGAGGGATCCCTGGGCTGGGTTCTGCCGGGGAACAGAGACGGCAGCGTGGTGCTTTTCCTTTTCCCGGCCCTCATCCTGGGTGGCAAAGCTTGTGGTGCCTCAGGGCGGGTGGGGAAGCTGAGCAGGCAGTGAGAGAGAGGTCAGCGACCCAAAATTCAGGTGAATTTGGGCCAATCCCCCATGTCCTTCCCGGTGTGAATTCAGGGAGCTGTACAAGCCAACATATCTGTGTCACAACCCACAAGGAGCCCGTGCTTTATGCACAAAGACACCCCAGCTGTTTCCCTGCTGGGGCTTAACTCCAGGATTATTCATTGCAATTCACCCCAGTGATGTTATTTTCCCTTATTTAATTACCAGATTGGTTGTTTTTTTCTCCCCCTGTTAAATCATTTTCATTCAAGCGGGGGGGGGGGGAAAAAATTAAGGAAAAAAAAAACCTGAAGATTTCCTCGTGAAATAAATCAGCGAAACTGAGATGGTTGCACCAAATTGATTGCAAAGACTTGAGGGACAAAGGGAGCCATTTTCCTGATGTTGAGTCAAAAAGAAACACAATAACAGTTCAGCAAAAATCACAGAGGGTCAGGGAGAGAGAGATTCCAAAGATTGATCTTGAGGCAATTAGAGAAGGGAGCGAGATTGGAATGGGGGCCGCTGCTCTGCTTGGCTGTTTCCCTTTGCCACGCACAAGCACGCACACGCAGATTTTTGGGGCTTTGGGTACCCAATGCGGTGGGGGGAAAACCCCGTTGCCCTTGTGGGGGTCAGATGTGTCATTCCTGCAGGCTCTGAGGCTTCCCACTGTGGAAATGGGGGCATCCCAGGTTGCCAGCGGGTTAAAATCCACTTTTAAGTTTGCCTCCACCTCTGCTGTCGTAGCACTGAAGCTTTGGGTCTGTGCAGGCTGTGGGGAGAGGGGGCACTGCCAGCACCGTGTGGCTGCTGCCCGTCCCTTTTTGCCGAGGTGTGAAGCAGCAGCTCACCCTCCCCACCCTGCACTCGCTGCCCTCCCTCCATCCCCTTCACCTGCTGCGAGTTTGAGTTTTTCCTTGGGACAAGCAGGGGAATCCTTGGGACAGGGGAGGGTGCGAAGGTCTCGGGTCCCTCCCCATCACCCCCAAACTCACCCCAGGGGTGGGAGACCAAGGGCAGAGGGGCTGGGGGAGAGCAAGGGAAGGAAAGCCAAGCCTCAGAGAGGAGGCCGAGCTTGGATTTGGGACCAGGGAGATTTTTCACACGTGATTCCCCGGGGGTGAAAGTAAGGAGCACACGGAGTCAGATCCTCCGCTAGCAGACGCTGGTGTTGGTGGAGGGACTCTCATTGAGGGTCTGGATTTTCTTTTCTTTGGCCTTTCTCTTTTTTTAAAACATGATTCCTCAGCTCCAGTGATTTTATCTCTCTTTTTCTTCGTCCTCTGGCTGTAATGATCATTGTGGAATTAAAACTGCAGACAGACAAAAAAACAACCCCAACCCCCCCCCCTTTTTTTTTCTTTTTTTTTTTTTTTTGGTAAAAATTAGAAAAAAGCTGGGACCAGGCGAANGTAAAAAATAAAAATTAAAAATAATAATAATAATTATGTAATGGACTTTTATGATTTTGGTTTGGTTTTTTTTGGGTTTTTTTTTTTGTTTTCCCTCCTTTGTAATTTGTTCATTTGGAGTCCTGGGGTGGGGGGGTATTTTCATGGTTATAATTTGTGTGGGTGGGGTGTTGCATCACCCTTCCTTTTACTTGTATAAAAAAAACCAATAGTGGCTCAGCTGTGGAAAAAAAAAATGTACTTTTTTATAAATAAAGAATTTTAAAAAAAGATACCTTCTCCTTCTTTTTGGTGCATCTGTGGCTGCGTCGTCGTGCACTCAGTGACTGGGAGCTGTGAGGGGAGGCACAGCAGCAGGAATGGCACCTGTTTTCCAATGGTTTGGGTTGGAAATATCCCAGGATTCGCCGTAACTTTTGGAAATTCCAAATATCTGTATTCGTATTTTGGAATGGGAGGTGCTTGCAGGTGAAGGCTGAAGGTTAAGGGTTGAGAGATCTCCAGAACAGCGATGGGCTGGAGAAGGTGGACTGGGAACGACTGGGTTTGCCACTGGCGTGGTGGTTTTGTGTGGAATTCTTGGACAGCGGATTCAGGATGGGCTAAAGGAGGCTGGAAGCTCTTCCCTTTGTTGATATAAACGGTGAAATTGCTTGGCTGAGGCCCAAAGCTAACCTGAGCTAAAAAAAAATAAATGGTTAGAAAAACAGGGCAGAAAAATCCATCCAAAAATCTGTGAAAAGTGAGGACAAGTGTCTGTGGCTGAGGAAGTTCTCACTGCTGGCTGCAGCAGATGGGACAGGCTATTGGAAAAATGTCAATATTTCCCTGGAAACGTGGAATTAGCTGGTGTCAGGGACACAGGAGGAAGTTTTGTAGTGCCACACGTGCCTGCCATGGCAATGGTGCTTCCAAAGCCTCTGCAGGCTCAGGGGTGCTCAGGGTGAGCGGAGCCAGGGCACATCCCGGTGTCCCTGTCACTGCTCCCTGCCCTGGGGAGGGCGCTTTGCCTTTCCTTTCCCCAGCTCCCTGGCTGTGCATGGATGCTACAAAGGAATCCTTGTTCCCGTGATCAAGGCCAGGCTTTTGCCAGGGAGGGAGAGACAAGGCAGGCGGGAGATCAGAGGGGACGTTCGTGCCGTCCCTGCATGGATAGCAGCAGGCCCTCTGCCATTCCCCTGGGAGAGTGGGATACTCCCCAGGAAGGGGTTTTTGCACCCAACTCCAGCATGTGGGTGATGTGCTGGAGGCCTGAACCTAAATCTGACCCAAACCCTCTCCATCACAGAGGGAGAGGGATGCTGACCCAAATTCGGACTTGAGCTGGTCTGCATGAGCTGGAGGGAGAGGGGAGAGTTCAGGATTAGGCTGGGAAGGAGTGGTTTGGTCCCTGGGGCTTGTGCCAGAGCAGCAGGAGGCCGGTACCAGGCTGGTGATCAGTGCCCTGTGTGTAGCCTGGCAGGAGAATTCTCCAGCCCCTGTGCTGCTCATGGAGTCAAGTATCAGTCATTCTGCTTTGGGAGGGATTGGAGAGAGCCCTGGGAATCCTTTCCTCGGGAAAGAGGAAGAAAAGCCAGGCTTCGAGGTGACCAAGGGGAGTTGTGAGCACTCTCTGGGCTGTGTCCATCTCTCCACCTGTTTTCCCCCTCTCATTTCCCCCATTAACCATGGCAAGAGCTGGAAGTGCAGCTTTCCTTCAGGAGTGACCACGGCTCCTTCAAAACCGGCTCCCAGCAGCTGCCTCAGCCACTGCAGCCAAGTTTGGGGGCAGGGAGGGACAAAAGGAGCACTGGGGAGCTGGGGCTAAGATGGGAAGAAGGACAGGAGGGGCTGTCTTGGCTGGGATGAGCCCCTGGGAAATGCTGCTCTGGTTTCCCAGGCCAGGCCTTAAGAGTTCAGCGATGATGGATAAAAGCCATGGCCTGGGGCCTCTTCTCAGCAGCTCAGGTTGCAGGGGGCTGAAGGCAGCAGGAGCAGCCCCCCATGCAGTGCCCCCAAGGATTGGGTTTCTCTGGAACCAAACAGAAACACGTTGGGGGTGTGGGAGTGCCAGCAGTGCCTGCAGCCCATGGAAAGATGGCAGCATGGCTTGGATCCTTTCTCCAAGCCCCAGCCCCGCAGGAGAGCCCTGCTGGCCCCAAAAGGGGCTGCAGAGCCCCGAGCAGCAGCAGCAGAGGGGCGAGGCAGGAGCTGGGTCAGGGCGGGAGGAGATGAGGCAGAGGTTTGTGGCTGGTGTGTGCTCAGTGCTGAGCGTGGGCCAGAGCAGAGTGGGATTTGGCTCCCTGGAACTGGGAGATGAGTTCAGGGCTGGAATGTCCCTGGTGGAGGTGCAGAGCCAGGTTCCCCTCCTGTGCACTCCATCAGCTTTCCCGGCTGCGGTGGGGTTTTACTTCCGCCCGTACAAAGGAGTTGGAGTGGGATTTGTGGTGAGGGAGAGACAGCCCAGGGTAGTCAGGGAATTTCCAGGGAACCTGCCCAATATCCCCGGCACAGGCCTGGTATTAACACCTTGCACAACACCCAGAACCAGGGGGATCTCCCAGGGATCCACAGAATCCGAACTGGAAGTGCAGGAGCCAAAGGGCTCCAGCAGACCGAGGCAAAGGCAGGGATTAGGAGATGTTAAACCAGGGAAGGGGCACTGGAAACAGGTCAGGTCACTGAAATATGTGACCTTCAATCCCAAATCCTTGTGAGGTGAGAGGCAAGTCCTGCTCCAGTTCAGCTCAGAGCACTCAAGGTCACACACAGCCCATTAAATGTCCTCCAGCTACTGCTGGATAAATGGAACCAAGAGAAACTCACAGTGCAGGCTGAATTACTTGTAGCAACAAATATGTTTGATTAGGGTTGGTGGGTTTTATTTTTTCATTTTCAAATTATTTGCAATCTCGAGTTTGATTTGTATGAACATATTTGTTGGAGGAAATTGCTTTATGCAAATGGATTCCAGCTGAGGGACCTGTGACACCAGCAGTGCTGTTGAGCCTCAGATGCCCTCAGTGGTGCCTGGCAGAAGGCGAGGGGGGCTGGTTCTCTCCTCCTCCTCCTCCAAACAAGGCATTTCACAGCCTTCCCAGATGTGTTTAGATGCAGCCTGGCTTTAGAGAGCATTCGCAGAACAAGGCTCATCCTGTAAAAAAAGAATAAAAAATGGATGCGTGTTGCACTGCTGGAATTTCACATCCTAGCGAGCAGAATCAGAGAGCCAGGCTGATATTTTCACCTGAAATGTGGGTTAAAAATGTTGTGTCACCCTCCAGGGGCTGAATTATTGAAAGGCAGTGATTTATGGATACCGAGCTGCTCCCTTCACCCCTGCAGCTGAGGTGAATGTGGCCTGATGTGAATAAGCCTGGCTCAAGGTGAGTTAGGGACGCTCCCTCCTCCACAGATTTCACAACTGCTGGACCAGAGCCAGGTCCTGGTAGGAAGCAGGCAGGGGGTTTTGTCTGAATGGTTTGGAATTTGGGGAGGAAAATGGTTTGAATGTGAACAGTAAATTGTCTTTTTCTGCCTCTGTGCAGAAGACACTGTCCTGTGGTTTGCTGGGGAGCTCAGCGCTGGCTAAATCCCAGGAGGTGATTAGGGATCAAATCCTAAGGGATCAAAGGGAGCTGTGAGAGGAGAGGGGGTCACTTTTTCCTGGTTTTCAAGTCCTTTTCCCTCCTCACCCCTGAGGCCCAGGTGCACCTTCCCTCCCTCCACCCCGAGCCACTGCTCCCCCCATGGAGGGAGGGCGAGGGAATGTTTCCATCTCTCCCTTATCCCCCTGTCCCTGCCAAACTCCTGCCAGCCTGTTTTCCTCACGGTTTGGAAAAGAAATTTGCCAGCTTCACACCTGTCAGGTTTAACTGATTGCCCGTGACGTGGAGGGAGGGAGGGAGGGGAGGAGGGAGTCCATCCGTATGGCTCCGCTCGCCAGGGGAAATTCCTCCACTCCTCGAGGAATCAAAGCTTCATTTCCAGCCTCATCCCACTGTCCTGCTGCAGCTCCCAGTCCTTCCAGTGACCATGCCCCCGTAACAATGGACAGTGGCTCTCTGCTGGCACACGGCTCTGTCCACCCGGGAAGCTGATCCCACCCCGAAACGCCCGCCCCGAGGTCCATAATTCCCCCAGTGTGCCCAGTCCAGCTGCTGCCAGCTGTGCTCTGAATGCTGCAGCTGTCTGGGGTTATGAATGGAATGGGGATGGGGTGGGAATGCCAAGCCGGAATGGCTCGAGTAAACACTGCCCAGGAATAATGGCATGGGGGGCTTTGCAACGGGGAGGAATCGTAATTAAATAGAAATTAGTTACTTAAATGGTCACTTCCTGGGGTTTCGCTGACGTCCGATTAACTGAACTTTTAATTTGCATAAGCAATAAATGTTTAATTATGTTATTAATATATTTGAGTTGAGGAGCTTATGGGGTTTTATAATTGGCATTTAACTAGATAGTTCCAGCACATTAACGGATGTTTTATAGCTCCATGTGAGCTTCCCCAATTATAACTGACCTAAAAATTTGCTTGGAGGACCTGCCTTGAAAGTGTTACCTGAGCAACAGAACGGGGGGAGGCGAAGAGGAGGATGTTGGAGCCTGTCCCCAGAAGCAGGGATGTGCACAGGCAGCTCTGCACCCTCCACAGAGGCTCTGAGACCCCGGTCCCATCCCCAGGATGTCCTTTCCTCAAGGCCCTGTGTCACAGAAGGGTCACCTTGCCTCTCCTGGCATCCAGCTGAGCCCAGATGCTGCCACCCAGCAGGGGATTGGGGTGGGGAGAAGGAGATTTAGAGATGGGGAGGGCTTGTCCTGGGTTAGGGGGTGACCTTTTGACTGAGCAGCTCTGGCAGCCTCTGTGTTCCACTCCCAAATCCTGTCAGTCATTCTAAATCTATTTTCCATCCCATCCCTACGCTCGCTTTGATGACTTGACTGGTTTAGTAGGCAAAGAGTGACATTGTGTTTGACTGACAAGGCCCATTTCCCGTGAACCTTTAGACTGGCATTGATTATATTCCTGCCTTTTAATTCTTTATTAACTGGAGCCTGTGTTTGCATCTTCTGTGGTGCCAGGAAATCACCCCACAGGATTTGAGTCATTCTCTGTGCCCTCCTCCATTCTGCTGCAATTTAACCTTCTCAAATTTAACTGTTTTAACAAATAGTAAAAAACCAACAGCAGCGAGTTAGGAATCTCCTCAGCTGAGCCTTTCAACCCCTCTGTTTGCTCGTAATAAGTGGAGTATCCAAGGAGATGGTGTCCAGCAAGTTCCTCAGCCTTGTCATCCTCAAACACAGGGAAATTGTTTTGTCGTCTCAGAAGCCACAAACAAATGTGTGCCGGTCTCCAGAGACAGATTGTGAGCAGTTATTCAAATCTTCTGCCTTTTCTGAATCATTGCAGCCCTCTTGACCGTGTCCACCTGCTGGAGTGCCTGTGGAACAGTGCAGGGATGTTGTTTATTCCCGTTGTATCCCCAGGGTAAGCCTGGTGTTTGTATCCACGGCCTGTCCGTCAGCTCCTCTGCCCTGCTGACTGATTGCTCCCTTTCCTGCTTTTCCATTTGATCCATTCTGGAGAAGGGGGAAGCTCCCTGTGTCCGAGCAGACAAACACCCAGCTGAGTGAGGCTCATTAGGTGAGGGGAGGTGGGAAGCTGTGTGAGAAGCCTTCCAATGCCATTAACGGGAGGGAGAAATCAGGAAAGGGGTCGGGAATGTGAAGTCTGAGTTGTTTTCTGCATCAGGTCACTCTCCTGGAGCAGGATTGGGTGGGGACAGCTGGGGACAGCAGGGCAGGGGCAGTGACAGTCCTGGAAGGTGTGTGAGGGGCAGGAGGGGAGGCAGCAGGTGAGAGCCACAGGAACATCCAGCAGCTCCATCCTCTCACGCCTGGCAGCTCCCTCCCTGCTCCAGGAGGCTGCAGAGTCTGGATTGCTGCAGCTCTCGGGGGTTTTTGGGAGAAGAGAGAAGGAAGGGGGTGTGAGGAGCAGCCGGGAGCCCTCCCTGCTGCTGCAACTGGCAGGGGACAGGAGGACTGTCCCCTGTCCCTGCCCATGCACTTGTGGCCAGGTGGCAGGGAAGCAGAGCAGCTCCTCCTCACCCTGCCGTGCATCCCCGGGGTCCCTCTGCCCGGATGCGAACGGGAGGTGAGCTCATCCTTTGGAGACATCCAGGACACAGCTGCCCGGTGCTATAAACACCCCGACGGCAACAGGAGACAAACGCGGCCCGGGGCACACGGCCAGGCAGAGTGAGACGTTCCCAGGAGTGCTGCTGGCGATTGTTGAGCAAATTAACTCTATTAACACAAATGATGAGAGTCTGAGCTGCAGTTCCTGGGCCTTCTATCTGACAGAATTCATCTGGTGGCTGCTTGTAACAGCGTGACCTTAATGGACTCATCAAGGGAGCAGGGCTGGATCTGTGGCTGAACACGGGTTTGGGAGCACAGTGTGCTCTGGGCAGGCTGCTGAGAGCAGGACAGGCACGCTCTGGTGTAATGGGCTGTAGGATCCGGCCCCTCCATCCCTCCAGGAGAGGCAATTTCAAGTGTCATCACCTCCTCGAAACTGTGCGGCAGAAGAAATAAATTACTAAAGGGATTTGATTGTTCATTACTCTGCCAAGCTACAAGGAAATGAAGCAGAACTAAAATTAAGGGCTGTGAGGCAGAGGAAACGCCAGAGAACATTTCCCTTCTTCTCCAGGGCTCATCTTCTTCCCCAGAACAGGCTGGGGTGCTCCCCATCCTGCAAGGCCCTGGCTGTGGGAGGCAGGGGAGGTCTGTGGGGTTGGCCAAGCGAGATGGGGAGAGGGCAGGTGGGTTTGGGGTGGCAGCAAGGTCATGTTTGCCCCCTCTTTGCTAGAGTGGCACAGAGAAGAAAAACCAGCCCAGGGAGAGGAATCTGTAGTGGAGCTCCCACCAGAATTCTGCAGAATCCTCATCCCTGCTGGATCCCATGGGGTTAACACCCTGCTCCCACTGCTGCAGCCAAACCCCGTCCTTGTCAGTGGCCACTGGCAGCACAGAAAGGGAGGTCACCAGGGGCTAGGGCCACATTCCAGACATGTTTTTGCGGCCAGCAGCTCTTTAACCAGATGTTATTTAACCAAGGATGGTGCTTCCTGCAGGGGAGGAGAGGGACAAACCGGTCATGACTGGACAGAGCCTTGCATGGCAAAGCCATTCCCTGGCTGGAATGTGTGTGAAATCCCCACTAAAGCCAGGCACATCCCAGTGTCCACTTCAAAGCAGGCACTCCAGGGAGGGCTGGATCCACTCACCACTCTTCCAGGCTCTCCCAAAACCTCATCAGAGGCTGGAGAGTGGCTTGAAAAGCCTCGGAGTGCCACTTGGGCTGGCAAAAATGACAGAGGGAAGGAAAGTGGTCAGGGATCTTCAAGGGATGCTGTGATCAGTACCCAGATGGGGGGATGGCCGTGCTGGGAATGAGCTGAGGACCCAGGGGATACCCAGATTCCTGGGCTTCAGTGGAGGGAAATTAGAGAGGGGATAGAGGCATCCCCTCTTGTGGGAGGGAGAGAAAGGACAATGCAGAGGGGTCAGGGGAATTAGTTTAACCACGCTTGGGGACATTGGCTTTTGTCCCCATCACACACAGTAAAACCAGGACACTCCCAGCACCCCTTTGCAGGGAGCAGCAGCACCGAGTGGGAGGTGAGCAGCACATTTTGGGGGCCCAGCCTGTGCAGAGGGGGATTTCCAGGGAAATGAGGCATTGTCAGGATCGAAGCCATGCCTTGGCACTCGCCTGTGTGGTGGCTGATTGTGTAAGTGAGAGTTACATCAACAAACACCCCGATGGGAGAGGCTGTGACGGCTCTGAAAATTCCATCTGACTTATATCAGGGCACGGAGGCAGAAGAAGCAGCTCTGCCTTCATTTTGGTGTTTAACCTTTAGCTGGCTGCGCTGCAGAATGTGGAATAGGTCAAGATTATCTCGAGTCAGGATGTTCCTTGCTGTCAGATCTTTGTAGGCTTTCAAGCCTAATCAGGAAGCAAGGAGACCTAATCAGGGGAACAGGTCCAAGGACAGCCTGGAAATAACAAGTTTTAAGGGTGTGGTAAATGAAGAGTTGTTGTCTATCAGTGGAACAGACAGCAGATAGCATCCCTTAGTCCAGGACCTCCTGGAACTTACAAGACTCAAGGATGTGTTAAATCGAGGTGTTGATGGATGTCTGTGTGTACATTGCTAACTTGGCAAATTATTCAAGGTCTGTGTGTCCTACAGCTGAACTTTCTTCATTATAAATCTGAAAATCACATCAAAAAGACCCTGCCCAGGTAAAAACTCTTCCCCTGAGCATGAGTAGAAGTGTGCTGGGGTTACATAACTCGCATGGGAATCACTAACAGGATGCTTTTGTCTCCAAGTGAAGCCCAGGCACTCCTCCTGCTCAGAAAACCCCGCCAGCCACCTTTCCTAACCAAATAATTCCCCTTCCTTGAGCTGAGGTCCAGCTGCCCCTGTTCCTCTCCCCAGACGAGCAGCACTTGGTGACAGAGCTGGGTCTGGATCCTGGGGGGGTGAAGTGGTGCTGCAAGCCCGGTGGGACGTGGGTTTGTGTTTGCACAGGACAGAGTCTCACTGTCACGTGCAGCCCGCTCACCTCCCTGCAGGAGGGAAGGTCTGAGCTGCAGCAGGGTCTGAGGGGGCCTAGGCGGGAGCAGAATGAGATGCTCTGTTCCCATTTCCCTCTTCACTTCAAACCAGGACCAAAGCAAGGCCTGTGAGGATTTTGGACCCAGGGAATGCTGCTGCTGAAGGGCTGAGGGCCCTTCAGCCTCACACACTCACGGTCCAGTGCCACTGGTGCAGCTTTCCCAGCAGTGTCTTGCCCTCCTTAATCCCTTTTATCCTCTGGCTGCTTGGCTGTCCCTGGAAGGGATTCACTGAATATGCACAGCCCAGAGAGCAGCCCCCAGAGAAACCCACCCCACCTCTCCTCCCTCAGACTTCAGATCCCTTTAAAACCCCCAGTGCCTTGCAAGCCCTGCTTTTTATCCTCCCTTCTGGCCTATCAGCTCCACCAGCTCAGGCTCAGGGTCTCCTGGGAAGAGCTTTCCATTAACCCTTTGCAAACGAAAGGCACCACAACAAGGCTGGGAAGCAGCTTGTGCCTGGGGGTGTGTGTTCTACTGGAGCGTGTCTCGAATTAGCCAATCCTGCTCCTGCCTTCAGAACCAAAGCGGGGAAGTATTTGTTCTGCCAAGCTTTTCAACTCGGTTTAATTTAGCTCTGTGAACTTGTCTCAGGCTCCCTGGAATGTGTCAGGTGGGGTGTATTATAAATATGCATCATCTGAGCTCATTGTCTCGCTCAAAGGACCAGCAGGCGGAAAGAGTCCGGCAAAGACTCCTTCCACAGGGTCAGGGTGACAATCCAGGCTGGGGACAGGCTTAGTTTGGGCTGGCGCTGCACGGGGACAGGGTGCTTTGCTGTAAATGCTGCGAGCAGGGATGCATGGAGCACCGAGGCGAGGTTACACTGAATCCAGCAAGGCTGGCTGCTACAGGAGCTTCAGAGCTGCCAGCACGGAAGAGAAGGATCACAATCCCTTCCCGTGGCTCTGCAACGTGGCTGTGAGCAAGGCAGGCCCTTGCTGAGCTCCTTGGCCAGCCAGCCATGAAATAGATGGGGATTTGCTCGGTGTGGGGAGGTGGTAAATGGAGAGGGAACCCTGCTTTGGGATTGGCTATGGGTGCAGGCAGATCTTTATCAGAGGTGTTGTGTGCTGCCGTGGTGGTTTGCTGGGAAGCAAAGAGGGATCAGGTTGGGTTTAGGAGGGGGCAAAGACAGAAGGGTGTGCAGCTCTCTTGGAGCAAATTAGCTCCACTCACAGCTGCTGCAAACCAGCCCCAGCTTCCAGATTCACCTGGGGGAGGCAGGGCAGTGCCTCAGCAATGAGACGGGGCTCAGGCTCTCCTTGGGGCTGCTGAATTCATGGCAGACACTCAGAACGGAGAAAATACCAGAGAGACCCAGTCCTCTCCCCCAGATGAAGCCTTCCTGCCTGCCCAGACCCCATCCCACAGCTCTGCTCCTCCCCACCTGCTCAGGATCTCACTGTGGGTGCACTAAGTGCAGAATGAGCTGTCTGAGCCCAGCTTTACAAAGCCAATCCCAGACAGGCCCAGACCCCTGGTGGGGATGTAGCATATGCCATTCCCAAGTTCTGATCCCGGGAACAGCCCGGCTGCTTCATGATCCCAATGTCCCAGCAAATGCCCCAGCAAATGCCCCAGTGAGTGTCCCAGTGAGTGTCCCAGTGAATGCCCCAGTGAGTGTCCCAGTGAGTGTCCCAGTGAATGTCCCAGTGAATGTCCCAGTGAATGCCCCAGTGAAGGTCCCAGTGAATGCCCCAGTGAATGCCCCAGTGAATGCCCCAGTGAGTGTCCCAGTGAATGTCCCAGTGAGTGTCCCAGTGAATGCCCCAGTGAATGTCCCAGTGAAGGTCCCGGTGAATGCCCCAGTGAATGTCCCAGCCACTCCAGCAGCTCTGAGGGAAGAGACCTCATTTCCAAAACTGTGACGCCCATCTCTCCTTTCCTTTCACAAATTCCTGCACTCCAAGAGCCAGTGAGTCATTCCCGCTCTGCCATACCCTTCCCTGGATGCTTTCCAGCGGATCCATCTCTGCCTGGCTGCCCGCTGCCTTGGGGAGCATCTCTCTGGCTCTCCTGCAAGCTGCCTGTCCCGCTGTGCCTCGGTGATTATTGACTGCTGCTCCCCGCAGCTGCACTGTGTCACCGCGTGGGGATGGCTCTGTCCCTTTGTCTCTCCGCTGCCCTGGCTCTTGGCAGCAAGTCGCAGCCAGAGCCACCAGCCCTGGAGCTGTTTGGGCTGTTGGGACAAAGGCTTTGTCATCGCCAGTGCCGTCAGCTCTGCGCTGTCAGCGTGCCCGGCGCATCCCGCCGGGACACACATCCATGCCCAGCGGGCATCCCTCATTCTCTGGCAGCTGGGAGCAACTGGCAGCGTTGGAACGTGGCTTAGCTGAGCTCTGGGGCTGGTGAATCACGGTATCAGCACCTCGCAGAATGTTTTGATGGGGCTGGTTGGTGCAAAGATCTTCCTCTGCTGGCGGCTCCTTCTGGAGAGGCACGCACATGCCATCGGGTGACTGGGAATGATGCTTCGTGGAGAGATAACCACTTCCCTCCCTTCCCTGGGCCTGCCTCCATCTCCAGAAGAGCCGTGGGAGAACAAAGTAATGAACAAAACAGCTCTGAAAGAGACTGGGGGTGGGACGCCCTTCTTTTCTCCTTAATTGTAATACTGTGAATTAATTCAGCTTCCAGCAGGAACGAGGAGTTTCCCAGCAGCCCTCAGACATCCAGATAAGGCCGAGCTGTTTGTTGAGCCCCTCTGGGTTCTCTGGTACCTGCCTCACTGCCAACTGCTTCACACAAAGTTGTGGGTTGTTTTTTTTTTTTTTTTTTTTTTTTGTGGGTGTTTTTTTTTTTTTTTTTTTTTTTTCTTGGAGAGTTTTAAATTATTCAAGCGTGACACAGAGCACGGGGGGTTTGCATTCTTAATTGGCAAAGCCTTTTCCCATTCCCGTCTGGAGGCCCCTGAGCTGTCCTGCCAATTTATTCTGATCCTGATTCATGAGCCTTGCAAACATCTTCCCCGGGCTGCCCAAAAGCCCTGTCAGTGGAACGGAATCCTCAGCTGGCACTTGTGGGCATCTCCTGAGGCTTTCCCGGTGTTCTCCTCTTGGACTGGAAATGCCCCTTCTTGCAGCCACCCTGACCTCCAGAAAAGCCCTGGTGGTGCCCTCCAAACTGCACCAACCACAGCTCTTCCCCAGGAGGAAATAAACAGGGGATATAGATGAAAAAAATAGGTTAAAAAGGGGAAAAATATAAAAGAAAGCGGGAAGAGCAAGCATGAAAGAAGGTTTCTCTCTACTCCTCATTTTCTTCTAATCTCTGCATTTCCTTGCTCTCTCGGGATTTTCTTCTCTCATTTATCTTCCCCATCTCCTGGGGTTTCCTCTTCTAGACAGCAATTAGCCCTGTCCCCTCTCACATCTCCCTGCCTGGACCCCTGCAGAGCCGTGCCCAAGGCTTTTGAGTGGCTCAGACTGTCCTCAGCGAGGAGAGCTGCACCTGCAGGGGCAGGGATTGTTGTCACAGGGTTTGGTCCTTGCCCCTACAAGGCCACACAGCCCTGGGATGGGCTCTGGCACCGGGATGTTCATACAGAGGGACTGGAAAGGAGGAGGGGCTCCCACAGCACCCCGAAACACCTGCAGCTCTCCTTGTGCTCCTTCATTCTTTGCTCTCCTCCTCCTCCGACTGTCTTCACCCACTGCCCCGCATTTACCTCTCCCTCTCCTGCTGTATTTCCCCCTCTCTACATTTTCTCAGCCCCCTTCCCGCTATCACCCGGCTTCACCTGAGTGCCCGGAGATCCGTTTTATTTATTTATTTCCTTTCCCTCTTTCTCCTCCCACCCCCTTCCCCCCCGCACACACCTGATTTACGGCGGCAGCAGGAGGCTGATGTTCTCTGCTCGTTCTCTGCTCGGTCCCTGCCATGCCCAGAGCCATTAGGGGCCGATTCATCACGGAAATGCCCCAGCCACAGCGACCGGGACATTCTTTACAGCCACAACCCCGAACGCTGGGCCGGGGGGTTTGGATGGCTGCGTGTCAGCTCTGAGAGAGCTGTCTGGAGGCACGAATATTATTTACAGGGTGTTGTGGCTTATGGAGGAGGGAAGAGGAAGAAAAGTGGCTGCCACCGCGAGTTCTGATGACTCCAGCACGCCGCCACCCAAGACACCCAGCTCGGAGCTCTTCATTAAGGGCCGGGGCAAGGCGGGGAGGGGGTGGGATGCTGACCCATGGATGCTCCGGGGTGGCGCAGCTTGGCACGAGAAAAGCAGGATGGTGTGGGAAAAGGGATGGGGCGGCGGCGTCAGAGCAGTTCCCGGGGCGAATTCCTCAGCAGCAGCGATGTCCCAGCGCGGGGCTGGGGGCTCCGGTGCTTTGTACCCACACAGCCAACGCGGCAGAGCTCTGCGCTGCCCTTCGGGACCGACCAGAGCAGGGGAGGGGTTCCCGGGGAGATGTTTGCACACCTCAGTTCACTCCTGGATGACAGCAGCAAATCTGAGAGCTGGGGAAGGCTGGCTGGGAGGGGAGATCTGGGAATACCCTCTTGGAAATGATCCAGCACAGCCCTGTTGCCACTGCACCCAGCACGGGGGATTTCAGGAGAAGCAAGTGCTGGATGCGTGGAGGGGAAGGGGGAGTAAAAAGCAGGTTTTTCACCCTGAAAAGTCCTGTATTCATCGTCCTGTGTGGTTTGGGAATGCGTGCAGATGTTTTATAGCCACACTCGCTTTGTTTTATTACTTTGCACAGGAAAAGTGGGCCTAATTCCGAGGCCTTGGGGACGGGTAGTTTAGGGGAGACGCTGGCTCTCACTGTGGTAGCCGAAGCCATAATTGTTGCAGAAAAAGGTCCATGAGCCCAGTCTGGTCTCCAAGAGCAGCCAGTAGCCAGGGCATTAAGAAAAGTACAAAAATTAGATGTGACAGACGAGTTCTACAAAGCCCCTTGTTCCCTCATCCCTGTCTTGCCCCCCTCCCCTGAATATCTTTTCCTCCTCCTCCTCCTCCTCCTTCTTCTTCCTCCATCCCAATTATCTCCTCCTTTCATCACTGCCGGAGTTGTAAGTACAAAGTACCAATTAGCTAGTTTTCAAGTTTAATTAGGTTGGAAGGTAGAGCAAATTAAATCCTTTTATCGCAGGTTTCAAAGCTCTTTCCCATCGGGCCCACGGGATGGGTTTCCTTTGGATGAGGCCCGTGTTTGTCACCAAAGAGCTGGCCCAGGTCACAGAGCAGGGCATGAAATGCAAGATTGGGTCTGTCTCCCTCCTGCCCCTAAATCCTGCCCTCAGGACATCCTTTTTGGAATGATTTGGGGTGCACAAACCCTTGCTCCACCTCAATAAATTGAGCATTGTTCCTTAGCTCATTTTAAGAACATTCCAGCAGCACCAGGAATTCAGTGAGGACGCTGTGACAAAGCCCAGCAGAAGGCTTTCAAAATACTTCAACAGTATCAAGCAGCAGGTCCACATGAATGCTTGGAAGCACCTTTATTCCCCAAACCCTCCTTCCTTTGAGGCCTGAACAAAGGCAGCAAAGCGGATCCAGGAATAAACACCTGAAGATGAAATTGCAGAGTGGAGTGAGGAAGTGTTTAACTCTTGGAGACACAATTGTAGCCACAATTTCTGTTCCTCTTGAGCTCTGAGCTCTGCATTTCAACAGGACCCGGCTCCCTCCGTGGAGCTGCTGGACAGGGACACTCGGGAAAGCTTCGCAATTCATCCTCACACCTCTGCTCCTGGAATCCCTGGTGGTACCAGCTGGATTTCCTGGTGCTCTAACCCTCTCCCCTGTGCTTCCCGGTGTGTTGCAGACAAGCCACTACCTCAGAGTGCCCCCGGAGGCATCGTTGGGATCGTGGGAGGCGTCATCGCCGCCGTCTTCATCATCGGCGTGGCCGTCACCGTCATCATCGTCTACAGGCGGCAGCAGAAGAACCGCTCCGAGACTGACAACGACCTGTGAGTAGCAGAATCCCTGCCCACCGAGGGTGCAGGTGCTGCGGGGATGGGGGACAGCACCCCTGGCCCTTCCTCTAGCTGCACAAGGGGAATACTTGGCAACAAAACGTTTTCCTGCTGTTTCTGTCTCATTCCTCTGATCCGCTTCCCTTCCTTGGGGCTTCCTGGTGCTTCCCATCCTGCTCTCTCCTGTTTCCGAGCTCCTGTCACAAGCCTGAAGTGGAAGCTGGAGCACAGGGATGCCCCCCAGGTGCTGGGTTTGCTGTGGCACATCCTTGGGGCAGAGGCTCAGGGCCACTGTCCCCTCCATGGGTAAAGAGGATCCTGTTCCTCCTTTCTCAATGGCTTCAGGCTCCTGAATGAGACTGAATCACATCCTGCCATCAGGGAGGGGTCTCTGCTAGACCCTGAGCTCCTCGGAATGCACCCCAAAGAGTCTGGAAAGGGTTCACATCCACCAGCACTGCAGTTTTGGGCCTACGGGTGACACAAACTCAGGCCATGGCAGGGACAGAGGCCACCACAGGGGCTCCTCTTGGGCAGGACTTGCTTTGCTCTGCCCAGCACAGGGCAGCAGAGATCCCAGCAGGGAACTGAGTGGTGTGGAGGTCACTTCATGCAGCAGGAACCTCTTCAGGAGCATTTACCCTGGGCTCTGCTGAACAGCTCCATCTCGTCACCAGCTCCTCACCCGCTCCCTCCCTTCCCACCTCGCAGGGGAGGCACGGAAAGCCCAGCGCCCAGAGGTTGCTTTTGTGTTCCCCACCCCCCAGCTCATTGTTGTTACACCTTGGGCACATTTTGTGCTCCATTTAATCCCATTTGAGAGAGGGCACTGGAGGATAGCGGGAGAGGCCGGGGAGAGGAGCGGGGGAGCGGCAGGAGAGGCAGAAAGGCACACAAACAACAACAAAAAAATAGCACCACAAGGTGAAATTGCATCAACAGCAGCGGGCCTGTGATGGAGATGCATTCTGACAATCCACTTCCCACAATGGCCCTCCACCAGGCTCGGGGAAGAGCCACTTTAGCTGAGAATAGAAACACAGCCATGCCCTGCTCTGCAGAGGTGCTGCCTCTATTGTGGAGGCTGATCCCGAAGGTAATAGCATTTCTTTTCTGTAGAGCCATGAAGTCAATGTTCTACAGAGCCCCGGGGACCTGTTCTGCCCTCCCTGCCACCAGCGCATTCCGGTCCCACGCTGGAATCCAAGGGAAGGCGCCCATCTCTGCCAGACCTGGTGGAGTCTGCACCGAGAGGAGGGAGGGGGGCAGCCAGCTAATTAGTGGGTCAGAGTTTTAATAAGTTTTGTAAAAGGATTAGACACATCTGTGCATGTGAACAGAATGTGCAGAGACAGTCTCTAGGCTGGGATTATCGTGGCTGCCAATCCCTGTGCTCTGGGGTAAAAGCCGATCCTCGGCGAGGGTCAGGGATGAATGTCCCCGCCTGGCAGAGCATGCCCGTGAGGAGGATTCAGATTCCTCCTGGGAAGCCCGTGGCAGGGCTGCCATCCCGGCTGAACTGCCAGGCTGGGGCTGGCATCCCCTCGCTATCACGTTCTGGCACGTCCCAGCCGTAGCACAAACCACCTCCCACGGGGTGATGCGGAGCCAGTCCCAAGCAGGTATCCCAGCTGCACCCTCGGGATCTGCAATCCGGCCTGGGGATTCGCCTGGAATAGGCACAGAATGCTAGGGGGGAGTTTATTTCCATTAACAATTCTAACTGGGGGGAGACAAAGGGCACGGGGGCTTCCTGAGGATAATCTATGTGATTGTATCGGCACTTTGGTGACAAACACAATCACACCCTGGGGCACATCGAAGCAGCAGAACCTTTTCTCCTGCTTTCTGCTCAGCAGCCTCTTCTTTCCCTGCAGGATTGACCTGCCTCCATCCCACAAACCTGCCCCACCACCAAAGAGGAAACAGGACATGAAAAGTCACCTGACTCCAGAAGACATCCAGGTAAAAACCCATAAATCCCTGCCTCTGGCATGGAAAATTCATTCCAGTTAATACCCAGAGTGCCAAGAATTTGGGAAATGGGGGTTGCAAGAGCAAAGAAGCCCCCAGCTTGAGTCTGAAGGGCAAGAAGTACGGATTTGTCAAGGCCAGGTTGGATGGGGCTCTGAGCAACTTGGTCTAGTGGGAGGTTGGGACTGAATTATCTTTAAGGTCCCTTCCAACCCAAACTGTTCTATGATTCTGTGATTCCATGACTCTGTGACTCGTCCCCCCAGAACTCCCAGAGTCTGGCACTAACTGAAAGCTGTAACTTGGATTCTGCTGCGCCCCTTCTGTGGATATTGAATTCTGAAGGGGGTGGCGTTCGGCTGAAGCCGAGGCTGCCCCAAGCTGTGCCAGAGGATAACCCTGGCTCTTCTAATCCCTCTTCTCTCCCCTCCACCCCAGGTTGTTCACTTGGACAACATGAAACACGAGGAGGAGATCCAGAAGTTCCCTCTGCAGACCCCCTACTACGACATGGCAGCCCCCGAGCCCTCTCCCTACAGTGACAAACTGGTAAGGACAAAGGGTGGCAGTGGTGCTGCTGGCACCTCACCCCAGCCTCAGCTGGCTCACAGGACCTCTCACCCTAAAAGAGAAAGATCCCCGCCATCCACAGCCCAGGATTATCCTGTCCTGGAGGGAAGCAGCCTCCATGCTCTGATCTCAGCTGCCCACAGGTCCCAGAGATGTGCCCTCATGGGTCATCCCTCAGTAAAACGCCCTGCCCACCCCAAATTCTCTACCTGTGAGCCGCCTACCCCACCCTGGCCACTCCTCAGCTCCTGCAAGGAGCCCCTGTAAGAGTTTGCAGCTGCGGGAAGCAGCAGTGAGAGCTTCACAAAGCAATTATCTGCAGGGCAGAGCGTGCCAGCGTTTGACTCTCACTTGACAACAACAAGTTCTTTAAACCCTTTTTTTTGTTGTTTTTCTGGTGTGTGGATTTGTTCAGCCTCAGATGGGGAGATGTTAATGTGAGGCAGCAGCAGCAGGGAGAGATTAAGGGTCAGGAGGAGATGCTGGCAGTCACATGGGAAAGGCTGGTTTGCAAGGAGTGAGGAAATGTGAGATGCAAAGGCGCAGGGAACAGAGAACAGGTAAGATCTGAGTGGTTTTTTTGATGAGTCTCAGAAAACCATCCTCCTCCCAGGCCTTGGACAATTATCCTTTCCCTCCCTCACCCCGTGGCATGGGGATGCTCTGTCTTTTTATCCACAGGAGACAAGATATCCCAATGAAAATCCTTCAGGTCTCTCCCAAACTCCTCCTCACGAGGAGCTCCGAGCGCTGCACGCCCAGCCTGGTGCTTCAGCAGCGTGAACTCCCTGGCTGGAGAAAAGTGTATAAACATCAGCCCAGACTGGAGTAATGTTTTATGAACACCACTAATTACAACCCAGTTCACCCCGGTGTGACCCTGCCAGGTGTGTTCCTGTGCAGATAATGGAAGGACAGGGCCCAGCGACCTTTAGCTGGCACGAGCCTGCAGCGAGGCAGGTGCCGAGGGCTTTGGGAATCAAAAGCCGCAGTTCTGTGCTGAGCCGGGTGGATGTGACCCTATTTACTTCATCCCTCAGGGAAAACTCCCCCTTGGAGCCCTCCCTCAGTCCTGGGGCTGGTCCCCAGCTCTTTCTAATCCTTGCTGAGTTTTAAATGAAACACAGGATGTTGGAGCGAGACAACTGCCTGCAAAGCATCTGAAAGCTGAATTTCAGGCAAGCAGGAGGATGGAGGAGCTCATTTTGGGAAATAACGAGCAGTCAGTTAATTAAGTGGCAGAGTTAGTGATGTGAGATGGGGCCTGATGGGTTGCTGCTCCGTAACCATGGGAACAGAGTTTGCTGCTCTCAATCCTGGCCGGAGAAGATGCATTTCCATGTCCCACGCCTGGCACCGGCTGCTCCCCACCCGTGGATTCAGCCAGGAGGTGACGGACTGTGGAGCTCTCGTTTCATTTGGCCCACGAAGAACTGGCTCTGCAGCGAGGACGTGGTGTCTGGGGCACTCCAGCTGCTGCCACAGCTCTTGGCACAGGCCTGGCACAGCTGTGGCTGAGCCCTGTCCCTGGTCAGCTGGGCCGGGAGCGTGTCAGGCTCGCCCCTCACGTACCTGCGCCGTGCTCTGGCTCTCTGCCCCAGCAGCAGGATGAAGCTTGCTCCCATTCCTTGCTGAACTGCTGCATGCTTTGGGCAGGCAGCTGGCTGTTCGAGTTTGGGACGGGCAAGGGAGAGGAGGGTGTCCTTGGCTGCCAAGGAGTGCTGATTTGGCTGGATTCTTCCCAGATCACACAGGCAGGACGTGCTGCCACGGCCAGGCCAGGGCTGGGTTGTGCTGTCCGGCCATGCTTTGCAAAGGAACAAGCTTTGCCTTCCTCCCTGCAGGGGAAAAAGTGACCTGCATCACTTTTTTCACCCTTAAAGCACTGCAGAAGCCTCCTTCTCGTGTCACCGTGGGATTCTGAGGAGTGGGAACCTCCAGGGAACAGCAGTAGGGATGGTGGTGGTTACCAAACCAGCGCCACGGGCTGGAGCAAGAGCTGCCCAATCCTTCACCTGAGGGCCGGGTCAGCTGGAGGATGAGGAGGGAAGCACATCCCTGGTCTCTGCCAGGCTCGCTTTGGCACAGCCCTGCTCCCACTGTGCTCAAAATGCAGATGCAGGCGGCTGCTCCGGGGTATCCGTGGTTCTGGGATCCTTGAGAGGGAAAGGCACAGCAGAAAGGCAGGATATTCTTGTTCTGCCTGTACTTCACCCAGAGATTTGGCTTGGGAGGGGAGTGAAGAAGATGAGAGCGGAAGGGAGCAGATTCTGCAGGAGAACGGGGCGGGTGCACTCAGCTTTAAATGAATTGTGCAAAACCTCGTAATTTGGGATAAACCAGATTTATCACGAGGCGGCATGAAAGCCACTGCCTGGGGTTGGCGATTTCACAGCACTAGAACGGGAGTCAGGGAGTGATTAGAGACGGCAAAGAGCGAGGGAGGGGGGAATGGGAGAGGTGCCAGGAGAAAATAAAAGAGGCAGGTGGAGGAGGAACCTCCAGAGAGGGTGTGCAGGGACGTGTGTGTGGACGTGTGCTGGCAGGGGACCAGGACACGGGGAGAGGCTGGGGCACGTCAGCAGGGTCAGGATACCTTCAGGAGGGAGCAGAACTGGGAAGGAATATGTATTTTTAGGTGTTGCAGGCTGTGGGAAAGCCAACACAGAGCTGACAGCCCCGAAACGCCCGAGGACAGTGGTGTGGACACTTGAGGCTGCAGGAGTGGGTGTAGGGGTGGGGGGGCTGCCTGCAGTGATTTCTCTGAGCAGTTTTGGGGTAACAGCGAGGGTATCAGAGCAGGAAGGGGATGGAGAGTGTGTCTGAGGTGTGTGGGTGCAGGCAGGCGTGCTCTGCCCGTGCTTTCGTGTCGGGTGGATGCTCCGTGCGTGTGTGCGAGGCAGCAGGAGCCAGAGAGAGGTGGAGGCACGAGTGAGTGGGGGAGCAGAGCTGTGATTAGTGTCCGTGTCAGCAGGGCCCATTTGCACAGGTAGAAGGGGAAGTTTCATTGCTGCAGACAGCAAAATAATTCCTCTGGGTTTGCAGGGCAATTACCGGGGTGCCGATGGCGCTGATTTACACCGAGCGCTTGCGTGAGGCAGAGCCGGGCCTTGTATACAAGGCACATTATTGATATTGTAATAAATTCTGCTCCCAACAGGCAGCAAGGAGCAGGAGGGAGCCCAAGAGTGGGAGAAAGGGAGGGAAATCCATGGAGAAAACACCTCCTGCGGGGAGAAAGCGGGAGAGGAGTGAGGCAAAGTGGACAGGATAGGAGTGAGGAGGTGAGACACAGTCTGCCTTTCTCCGGGAGCAGGGGAGGTACTGAGACGCAAAATTCAGGGGGAAAGAGCTCTGCAGGGCCTAGGTTTAGGTCTGAGGCTGGAGCTGGCATTGCTAGTTCTCCTAAATGGCCAAGCTCTGGGTCCAGACACGAAGCAGAGGCTCCACAGGACACGCAGCTCTCATGCCAACAACGCGCCACTGCCATCTGGCCACCAAGGGCAGGGCAGAGGTGACCTCCAGCCCTCTGCTCCTCCAGCCTCCAGCTTTGCTGAGCACTGGAAATGCTGCTGCAGCCCCGTTCCCCATCACTCCCCTCGTCCCCATGGCTGAGGGGCAGGAGCAGGGAGCCGAGCCCTGGCACAGGCCAGCGCAGCAGGCAGGGACAATCACTGCCTGAACAACCCCTCCCGGCAGCAGGCACTCAACCAGCTCATCACAGGGCTGTAAACTTCTGAGGACGGCTCAGCCACAGCTGGTAGGTGGCTGAGGACACTTCCAAACAAAGAGGAGAGAAACGCTTTCAAATTAAACACCTTTTGCATCATTGTCATGCGGTGCAGCCATTTTGGGAAAGGGGGGAGAGAGCCCGGAAAGCCGTTTTGTTTGGAAGAGACAACTCTCTCCTCTCAGAGAGGCTCAGCAGATGCCTGGCTAATGCTGGCACCAAAACCAGCCCCAAAAGTGAGGATTAAAGCAATTCCACGGGCCAAGAAGCCAGGATCCCCCTCACACCGTGGTTGCTGGCACCAAGGCTCCTCCTGGTGATCCGTATTCCCCACGGAGCCACGAGCTCTGTGGGCCATCCTGCCTTCCAGGCTTCTCCCATTCTTATTTGCATGGAGGATGTCTGGGTAGGACTGATCAGGCAAATTGGACCGTGCTCCGTTCATGCAGTTCTTGCTGATAAGCCTGCTTAGTGGAGGAATACCCAGAAATATTTCCCTGCCAAGGGAGGATGCTTTCAGCATCTCTTAGGCCGTGTTACGATGATAAAACCTTGCTGCAGAGTTAATCTGCAGTGCCAAGCTGTGCAGCCAAGGCTCGTGTTACACGAGGAGCTCCAGAACTCCACAGTCCCCACGCCGGGGCAAAACAGCAGTGGTGGCCGAGCGGTGTCATTGCCCTGTGGCCACGCCTTTGGGGTTCTGGCTTTAAAGCCATTCCCTCCAGGTATCTCCTTCCCAAAACGCAAAATTCAAACCAATGATTTTCACTCGTGTCCCCAAACCTGAGTTTGCAACGAATCCCAAATTCTTGGGTCAAAGCAGAGAGCTCAGGTGCGTGGTAAGGTTTGAATTCACTGGTCCAGCCCCAGCTGAGGGAAACGCTGATCCCAGAGGGGTTCAGTGGAAGATGAGAGCAGCGAGATGCTGCTGGGAGCAGCCCCAGTGGAAGGGGCAGCGGCTGGGAGTGCTGCCAGCCGGGGCTGGGTCACTCAGCTCTGCATTTGGGGGAGCAGTGCCTTCGGGACTTTTGCTTTGATTTGGGATTTTACCTGACTGATTATTCATTACCTCCCTACCTCCCTCTTTTTAACTGTTTTTTCTTCCTCCTCCCCTCCCTCCTCACCCTTTTCTTCTTTCTTCCTCTTCACCCCCCGTGTCCTGTCTCACCCCTCACCATCTGCACGGACCCTCTGTCCTCACTCCCCACCTCCCCCCGACTCCTCCCTCGTGTCCCCCCCACCGCCTTGCTGCTCTCTTCTCTCCAGAACCCTGGCAACAAGGACTGTGATGTCCAGTATGCAGAGCTGGACACGTCCGCTCTGGCCGCGTCACCCAGCCCTCGGACCTCCATCCATGCTGGCGGAGACCTAGTCGAGTATGCAACCATCCAGCCCAACTTACGCTAGCGCATGTCACTCTAGGCCCTTTCCCCTCAGTTCTGGCCTCAAGGTACACACGGCACTCTGCCTTCCTCACTGCACCCCTCAAAGTCACCGCTCCCCTCTCCCTGGATTCCTCCCTCCCTGTGGAGCGCTCCCTCTGCGTCCCGTCTGTCCCTCCCTGCCTGCTCTGTCTCTCTCTCCGCTGCCCTGGTGTCTGGGGGTGCTGCCAGGAATGCCTTTGCCTTGCCTTGCCTCTCTGCATGCTCTTTTCGCCGTGTTTCCCTTTGCTTCCTGCAGCCAGGCATGTGGGACGGGGGCAGAGGGTTCATGGCTCCGTGTCAGAGCAGGGGTTTGCCCCCTGCTCCAGGTGGGTTGGAAGTTCCTGCTCTGGTTTGGGGAATTTCTGCAGCACCTGTGCGGAATCAGGAGCCAGAGATGCTAAGAGGGCTTTTCCAGGCCAGGACAAGGAGGGGAGGGAAAGGAAAAGGGGGCTGATGGAAAGGGAAATCAAAAAAAGAAGAGCGTGTGTGCATGTGGAAGGAACTCTAGAGAAGACGGAGCATACGTGCCTGTGTGAAAGAACAAGGTGGGAGAGGATGTGAGAGAATACGGGAACACCTAAAGGTTCCTGGAGCTGAGAGACTCCGTGGATAGGAGGCAGGCAGAGAGGGACTGTGAAGGCGGCAGTAACAGCGCTGGCGTGGCGTGACCTTGGTGCAGGTGGCAACTCTGGATGCTTGGCAGAGAGGGAGACGGATTGTTTCCCTCAGTGTTCTCCTTCTCAAAACTGGACACAGACTGAGCCCTGTTCTCCTGATCAAGTGTGACCAAACTTTTTCAAGCTCAGGTCCTGTGGCAGGGAGTGATTAGGGCTCAGCTGGTTTTTCTGGACCATCTCCAGTGACCTTTTGAATGCTGTTTTTTCAGTGGAAAGGGGTGACTTCAGCTCTTCCTACATCCCTTTGCCCCAAAACCACAGCTTTTTCTCCGTTATTAAAGCCACCAGGTCCCTGAAAGGGAGACACCTCTCCTTTCCCACCTTTGCTGGATGATGCCAGGAGTTTTTGGCTGAGGAAATGCCACTGGTACCCCTCTCCTTGGCTCCAGCTCTCCCTCACTCCTGTGTATTCCCGAAGCTGTGGTGACTCCAGGCTCTGCCTTGCTCCTTCCCCTTTATTTTGCTGCCTTTCCAGCAGCAGGAAGGGGCTGTGGGTGTAAAGGGAAGGGGGAGGAGAAGAGGCAGACAGCAAATGGAGAGGTGCTTTGCAGGTCCCTGAATCCCTCCTGGTCACCCCAGGAAGGTGAGAGGAGGCTCGAGAGGAGCGGCAGCTTGGGGATGGAGAGGGACAGCTTGGAGAAGATAAAGGGAAGGAAGGAAAGGAGGATAAGCAGGAGGAAAATGGCATTTTCACACAGCCCCCTGGACAATGCTGTTGCTCAGGGTCTCCCTGAGACGAGGAACTCTGCGGGTGAGGGTGCAGCACACACAGCCGGGTGCCAGGTGGGCAGGGGGCTGCTCCGGTTTGCCTCTATCCCTGTGCTCCCTGGTTTTCCCGTGCTGGAAGCAGCCCTGTAGTTCCCCTGCCGTAGCTAAAGCCCTCCTAGGTGAGTGTCTGCAGCAGCCCCGGCCGGAGCAGAGCCGTAACCTCTCTCTCTTGCGGTGTCTCACCCACTCCTGCTCCCAGAATGAGGATCAAGGTCTTCGTAGACGTAACGAGCGAGAGTGGACAGTAAGTTTTGGACTGGTTTGGTTTTTCCTTCTCTCCATTTGCGTGTGGGGGGCTGTTTGTCACTGGACAGAGGGGCTGGGCAGCTCCCAGGCACTTCCAGCCTCCTGCATTCTGCCTGGGATGAGAATTCCAGCCCTGAGGAAGGGGTGGTTGAACCAGCCACTCTCCCTCGTGTCCTCACCTCCCGTTCCCAACAGATTCTTGGGCTGCTCCCACTGCTCCAAACAAGGCAAGAGCTCCCTAATCCATCTTGGGAGGTCTCGCCTCGTCCTCCCCGGGGAGGGGAATTTTATTGTCAGCAAAAGGACAGTAATCCTCCAAATCCAAATTTGGAAATCCTCCCAGTCTCTCTGAAGTAAAAATAAAGCCAGTCATATGGCGCTTTGAAGGTGTAATCTCCCTGCTAAGACACACCACAGATCAGGGCAATTTCAATTTTTGTGATGCTTTTTTAATTATTTCCTCCCCCTTCACCTCCCCACACTCCGGCTCTCAGTTTTGCTTGGGAATTTCTTGTCCCTGTTGCAGCAAGAATAGCTGGAAACCACCAGACTTGGATCAGGAGCACAGCAAATCAGTGACCAGGGTTCAGGTTCCCATTTCCAAATTGCAGGAGAAATAAAGCAAAGAGGTGGCTCCTTATTAGTTTCCCATTTTAAAATGAGGATATCAGCCCTGCCTTGCCTCCAAAAGGGTGGAGAGGAGGATTTGGGAGAGAAACAGCGAGAAGGGAAATGTTTGGGGTGATTGATGGTGTGAGGCACTGTAGGAACACGGACCAGGTACGTACCAGAGGCAGCAGGGGAAGAGAGAAGCATGCTGTGAGAAGGAATGCAACGTTCTGAGCAAGTTTTCTGCATAATTAATACTTGCATGTGTCCGAATGCACCCCTCTTCATAGGTCCTTGCTCTGTATTTTGGGAATTTCAGCTCCATCTTTTTATTTCCTGAACCCAGGGGCGAGTCCCTCTGTCCCACCTGCCCTCAGTTTTGTCCTCACGGAAGCCCAAGCTCAGGACCACTGGTTCCTGCTCATCCCTGACACATCAGTGTTTGTTCTTCACTCAGGACGGGGATTGTCCAAGAACTCCCTCACAGATAAAGCATCAAACAGAGCAGGAACATGCCCAGGGACACCCAAAATCATGGCCATACCTGGAAGTGGAAAACCAGCTTGAATACCCCGAGTAGGGAGTTCAGACCTGGGGAGGAGGGGATGTGAGGCTCCCAACAGCATGAGGAAATGCTTCTTTTTCTGGTTCCCAGTGAATTTTCTGTCCCCCGACACCTTCAGCCTCTGCACAGGCTGCTCCTCAATGGGACAGCAGCTTTGTGTGGCTGTCACTCAACAGAGCTGCTTCTTCCTGGCCATCAGCCTGTGCTGCATCCCAAAATGCAAAACCAGCAGATGAGGAGGGTCAGGGTAGTACCAGCCCAAAATTTCAGGAGTTTTGAGCAGCAGGGGCTTTTCCCAGCCAGGAGAACACAGGTGAGCACATTCCATGAGTGCAAAAATGTGTTTCCCTTGAGCTTGGCCAAGCAGAGAAAAAACCATTGCCCATCCAACTCTCACCTGTAAAATCCTCAGATTCCCCAGAAAACAGAGCAGAGAAATGCTCAGGTCACTGAGAAGGAGTTTTTCACTTTCAGACCAGTAAGAACTCATTACTCTGAGATGATTAAAAGTACAGGACGTGGTCAGCTGCTGCACACCTCCCGTTACCCAAGGAGGTGTTCTGCAAACAGAAGGAAAGATGGAATCGGGTGTGGAGGGATGGAGAAGGGTTGAGAGTAAGTCATGGCAGAAATGAAAGCTCCCTAATTCAATCAAATAAAGCCTGTTTAAAGGTAATCTGCCAGCCTGTCTGAAATGGATAGATTGCTGACACCCCCTTTAATCAAGCTCTTGGAAATAAAACTGAGAGGGGAGGGGGTAACCCAGATAATGAAGAATTGCATGGAGTCATGCTGGAGACAAAGGCAACTGGGAGAAGTCAGGTGGGGGAAGGTGGTAGAATCGTGTGCCAGTTCAATTTAATTAGTTCATTATCCCTAATTTAATTTCAAACTTCGTTAAAGATAAATTAGATTGGGGAAAAGTCACAGTGGGACTGGGGAAGGAAGTCAAAGGGCACCGGCTGCTAAATGTGTTAGAAAACACCAGGCTGGTTTTGTTCTCGTCCCTTTTGCCACTTAGAAATGAGTTCAGGGAACGAAGCAGGAGCAGAGCAGCTCCTGGTTCAGGTGCTGAGGAAAGGTAAAAGGAGACAGGGAATTCCCTTCCTTTGGCCCTGACATTCTCCAGCTGCCCCCACCTGTGAGGAGCGAGCACAAAACAGGGGCCCGCAAGAAAAGAAGGATTTGTTTGCCCTCACCTGTGCAAACAGAAGTGCTGGCAGAGCTGCCCTTGCTGTCTTTGGCGATGCTTCATGGGCGCCTGTCTCGCGGCCTCGTTAACTGGGAGATGAGCAGGAAGGAAAACGCTTTCCTGACCCAGGGTATTGTCCCAGCCAGCCCGTAAAGAGTGTCTGACAGCCCCTCTTGCTGTGCCCTGGTCACAGCCAGCTCACCTCCCGCTTGTGGCAACCGAGGGTCTCTCTCCGAGGAGACCTTCCTGTCCACGGGACCTGCACACAGCACTCGCACATCCTCTGCTTTTCTCTTGCACGCTCAAAAAGCACATAATCCTCCCCTCCCACTTAATTGATAACAAATTACAAGAAACCCCCCTCGCCTGCTTTGTCTCACTAAATTTCTGTAATTAAGACAACTTCCCTTTCAGGTTAGCCTAACCCAGAAAATTTATGATCTCTATAAAGCAGGAGGAGAGCAAGGCTAAATACAGGTTTTTTTCCCCTTGCAGGTGTGGAAAAGGGTTCTGTTGAGTGTGAGGGTTTTTGAGAGTGGATTGTACAGGGAGAGGTCTTTGCACATCCCACTCTCCCTATCTGTGAGCCCTTTTCTATCTCTTTTTATCAGCTGGGGCCATCAGAAGAACAGCAAACATTTATTTAAGGTTAAGGTAGAGTTAGTGGGGCTTTTTCACGGCCCCTGGCTTGGGTTCCTCCAGTTAAAGAGCTCTAATGCTGCACTTGCCCACATTTTCACATGGCAATTAAAAGGCTGAAGTGGACAAAACTGTGGCAATGGCCCTCCCAAATTCAGGGTACCAGCACAGCAACTCCACCAGTGACTTTCAAAAGCTCAGTCTGTAGGATAAACAATTTGCCAGTGGAAGGGAAAAGAAAATGAGGTTGACCTCAGCACTGCTGTTGTTTCCCTGGGGCTCAGGCAAACTTTCCCTCACCGGGCTCAGCCAGGCTGTTCCCAAAATTGCCTTTGTACCTCTCCCAGCGGTCTGAGCCATCAATAAATTATTCTCAACACCTCGTTTTCTATAGGATTTTTTTTTTTCAAGCGTCCTGGTGAAATATTCATCCAGGAGCTGGCAGCAGATGACCTGAGTGTGTTGTTCTGTTCCTTCAGGCGTTTTCTCCTGAGGGTCAGACCCTTGTCCTTTCCACTAAACTGACTGTTCCGGGGATTTTGAAAGGGAACAAGGAAGGACTCAAGGGCAAGTTGCTCGCTTCAAACAGCCCCCGCTCAAACCACAGGCATCAAAGCGTTTTCCAGCGCTGTTTGCTCCCTCTTGGAGAAGGAATTACCTCCGGGTGAGCGCCCCTGAGCACAGGTTGGCTTTAAAACCAGCCTCGCTAGATGTCCGTCCTGCTTGGGCCATCCTGCAGGGTTTCCAAAGCAGGAAAGGGTCTGGGAGCGGGCAGGAATCCTTCCCATCTGCTGCCACCCTCTGGGGAGCCGCAGCCCTGGGCTGTGGGAGAGATGCTCCCTCAGCCCCAGGAGAGCAGAGCATCCACACACGCCCGGCAAAATCAGGGCAGGGACGGAGCAGCCTCGGGTTTGGAAGTGGTTTTATGTTCTCTGCAGTTGATTTGACTCACAAAAGCGGCCCCGAGGCTCCCCGGGGAGCTGTTCACACAGGTAAAGCCGAGCACTCCTGTCTCCCACGTAAACATCAGGCACAGTAACCTTATTTTTTCATCCCAAGTCCCCAGTAGGCCACACGTGCCCTTTAAATGGAAGAGCACGGGCCTGGCTTAGATTAATGACACCTTCAAGCACTGCTTTTGCAAAACTCAGGTGGAAAGAGTTAGAAAGCCTGAAAATAAACTGCCCTTCCTTGGCTGGCTGCTTGTTTTGTCTAGAGAGCAGAGTATTTCCAGACAAGGGACAAACCGTGCCCCATCCGTCCACATTCATCAACGACCTGGGTATTTCAGGGAGTGAGACAAAAGCTTTGCAGTGTGAGGATTTATCACCCGGGTTTCCATTCTCCTGAAGCAGCGAGCTTGGTAAAGTGTTTGATATTCCACCCTGCTCGCTCTCTGTGTGTCTCAGCAAGGAACTGAAGAGCTGTGTGTGTTTTCCCGGAGTTTTCACCCGTTGACTTTTGTCTCTACTTGCAGAACTTTGGAAAGTGTCACTCAGAGATATCGAATGCGAGTGATTACCTGACCCGCTGTTACTCACATGAAGATCGATATCTGGAGAAGATCCCTCATGTCTATGCCCCCTTGTCAGACCTCCCACAAGATCTTTATCCTCACCATTCCGACATCTCCTTCTGCTGCCCACCTCCCGGCTCCCGGGCTCCTTACATCTGTCCTAAGGAACAGTATGTTTAAAGTGTCAACACGGCAAAAAAAAAAAAAAAAAAAAAAGGAAGAAACTCATGGTTCTCACCTCTCCTGTCTTCAACAACCAAGGCCTTCCAGCCCCCCTCCCTTTGCCATTGCTCATTTTATTGATCGATTTTAAATCCAGGTGCCATTGCCACGATCAGTTCAAAGTGTCTGCCTGGCTTGCTGATGCTCAAGGGAACACTCTGCCTTCTCCCACGTCTCCTCCAGTCCCTGCATCTTTCTTTTCTCCTCCTGGCTCTGTGTGTGCATGTGTCTGTGGGTGACAGCTGCCCTGTGGTGGACGGGATGTGCCCAACCGGCTCCGGTGTCCGCAGGTTTTTCCCCCGTGTCTATCCCCGCACTCTTTGCACCGGAGTGGCCGGGTGTGGATTCTCCACAGCCCTCGCTCCAGCTTGTGTGAGGTTTTACAGCACAGCCAGTGCTCAAATCTGAGGCTGTGGCTTTTTCTTTCTTTTATTTTATTTTTTTCCCCCTGCCCCTTTTCCCCCTGGGAAGTGGGGATAGCAAATCCCCGTTGTGAAGAGCTAAACAGCCAAGATTGCTGAACCAAATCATAAGATGCTTATAATGAAAGATGCTCAAAACCAACCCAAAAATAGAGATCAGGACTTGGTTTAGGCGGTTTGTTTCTGTCCTTTTCCCTTCCTGCTCCCACTCCCAATCTCTTGGGTTGACTCTTTTAAAGGGGACATATTTCGGAGTCAACACATTTGGAGAAAGCATCCTTTAAATAACAGGTCTGATAACCTGAAACCCAAAGGAGAAAATAATTATAAAGGAAAACATTCTCTCTAATTTTCCTTCCAAAGCCTAACGTGGCCCCCCACGAGCTTTCCTCCCCTCTCTTCCTTGCATCACTTGATTGGAATTTTAAAATTAACTCAGGCAGAATATGAAGAATAAACCAGGATTTCAGGTAATCTCCTTGCTCTTAATGAAGGATAAAAGCCAATAGAGGAATCTGGCCTTTTAACTTTTATAAAAGCATCTTAGTTTTGGGACTACACCTTTTTTTGATATTGGAATGTGTGTGGGTGTGTAAATCCAAACGTGTACATTCCTGTGACCACAAAGTGTTCTAGAGAAGGGAATTTATCTCCACATCACATTTGTGTTCACTTGTATTAGAGGAAAACAAAAAATAAATATCGATATCCACTTCAATGTATATAAAAGCAAAGAAGAGGAAAAGGAGGACAAGGAATGAACATCCTGCCCAAGAGCTTGGCTTCAGGGATAACTTCCACCCGTTCCACCCGTGGCATGGAAGAGGTGACGGCTGGAATGGTTCTGAACGAGGGGATAAAGCTTTGTGGCCAGAGGGCATTTCCTTTCCTTTGGCTCAGGTTGGGAGTTTGGCATTCTGCAGACATTAAAATCCCTCTGGAAAACGTGAGGATGCTCGAGCTGAGGGCGTGTGGGAGGGAGAGGAGGGCACCACGCCGTTATCCTGCTGCCCAGGCACCAAAACCTGTCCGTGCTGCTCGTGCAGGTGGGAAGTGAAACTCCCAGCAGGTGACAGCCCCTGTCAGGCGAGGTGTGACCACACGGATGTCCCAGCCCAGCTCCTGCCGTGGCACCCGGACTGAGACACCCGTTCATTTCTGTGTGTCTGGATCTCAGCAGCTCTGGTTGTTCCCTGCCCTTCCTGTGTCCCCATCGCCTCCAGCCTCACCCTGCCCGTCCCTCCTCCTCCTCCTCCCCGCAGCAGCACATCTGTGTCACTCTACCTCGTGCATTCCCTGCAGGCCGACAAACACCTCCGGACGAGGGAGAGGAGTTTATACTCTGGTTAGTCGGGCAGCACAGCCCTGTGGGGGATGACTCCTCATGCATGGATCCCCCGGCCCCTGAACGGCAAAGAACACCCCCAGCCCTTCCCACCCCTTCCCCAGTGCACGCTGCCACTCTGCGCTCGAGACAGGACGGTGGCTGGTCACAAGGACAAGGTTTGTGGGGGGAATTGCTGCACCCGGAGAGGTGTTCTCCTGCTGGGAGGTGGCCTCCCACGGAATGGCAGGTGGGTGCATCAGCTGAGCGGCCTGGGGGTGCTTGTCTGGCTGAGGAGTGGAGGAAGGGGCATTTTGGATGCGTTTTTTGGCCAAGCTGAAATGGGCAGCAGCAGCTTTGCCACGTGCCGGTGCACGGAGCACTCTCATTCCCAAAGGATCAGGGGGGTGTCATCAGGACACAGCCTTAGAGCACTCCACACGACTTTTCAATCCCGTGCTGTCAGTCCTGACTGATGCAAACCTTTCTGGAACCGTTTGGATTCACATTTCCTCTGCCAGTCTCCGCAGGATTCAGCTGCTCGCTCCCGCACACCGAAGGACCCCAGTGCTCCGTGTCTCCATCCAGATAATGCATTTTCCCTCTGGTTTTCTCTTTTCTCCCCAACACACCTTGGGTACTTTCTGGTTACCACAGAGCTGGAAACCGGGCACACTCTGAAGTGAAGGCACAGCCACCACACTCACCCCACGCTGAAGTCTGCCGAATCTGCCTCTGCTCCCTCTCTTTGGAGAGGTGAGGAGGTGCCGGAAAACCCACGGGTCTCTGATGTCCTGGGATCAACCCAGCACCACTGACCATGAAGAAAAAGCAAGGAATAATCCATTCCAAACTTCCCTACCCGCGTGCCTGGAATAGCAGAGTGCTGCCTGTGCTGTGTTTTGATTTGGAGCCTTCACCTGATGCGGTTTCAGACAGATCCAGGAACTTAAATGAGACGTGGAATATGTTCAGGTCTTCAGATACAAGAGGAAAGAAGCCAGACAAAATGGTTGCTTGCCAGAGGAGGCAGAGAACACGTTGCAGGTGGTTTTCTCTGCTGCCCGTGTCTGGGACGACGATCCTTTGACGAGGAAGGGGAAGGCAGGGATACAAACTGCAGCATTACAGAGAAACTCTGCTTGCCTCGTGCAGCTTTGAATCTGAGCTGCCCACAGAAGTCTGCCACAAAGGGTTTTACTGGGCTTGCAGCAAAGCGAAAGGATTTCAATCCTCCTTAAAAAGGTAAAAGGCAGGAGAAGGCTCAGTTCAAAGCAGCAGTTTGACTTGTGCCGGCACATGTGTTTAGTCTAGGAATGGCTTGGTTCTCTTTGCCTCTCCTGAAGAGCTGGGTTGATGTCAAAAAAATGGCAAGAGGGACTGGCCCCATGCCTCCAAGTTCCTTTGCATCCCAGGAAAAGGGGGAAAACCCTGCAGGAAAACCCTGAAGTAAGAAATAGTGAGCCCACTGTTTTGGTTTTACAAATCTGTGCTTGGAAATGGTTCTGATTCAGGGCTCTTCTTCCTCGCTCCCTTTCCCTATGGTCGCACAGCGTTGGCTCCTTCCAAACTTCCCTGCACCTGCTGCCACGGGCTTGATCCTCATTTTGCTCCAGGATAAGGCTGCCCATGCCCGGGGGGAGCTGCAGGTGCTGAAATCAGGGCCAAGGGGAGGTGTTCTCCTGCTGACACGGTGCCAATTGACTTTAAAAGGTCCCTGCTCTGGAGGCTGAGCCATCCAGCAACGCTGGGCGTAGATTGCTGAACAAGTCCAACTGGAAACTGGTGGAGTGGGATCCAGCGGGCTGCCAGTGCATGGGAGGAACTGGTATTGTAGGTTAGAGAGGCATTCAGGTTGGAAAGACCTCTAAGATGAAGCTGTTCTTCCGTTACCTGGGTGAAATGTCACGGTTTCTGTTCCAAGTGTTGGTGGCACTGACACCAGAGCTCTTGCAGATGGAAAAGACTGATCACAGAACTTAAATAAAAGTGAGCTGAAGACTTACAGCAACTCCTGTCCTGCCTGTGGGACCTGTGTGGGGTGTCTGATGTCTGCCTTGCTCCCAGGGCTGGCTTCTTGCTGAGTTGTCCCCCACATCCCTCATCCCTTGCACTTCACCCCCCAGAATGTACCACACGCACTCCTGCCTTCTCCCGGGGGTTGCTGCCTGTTCCAGAGGCTCCTCAGGACTGGAATATCCCATTTTCCTGTTGCATCCCTCCCTGCCTGCAGCACAGGGGACACAGGACTCACAGGTAAGCAGAGGAGGAGGGTTCAGTGACCCCCAAGGCGATTTCTGCTGCACTTTCCTGCCCAAGCTCTGCCCCCAGAGCGATGACGATGCTCAGGTGATGCCAGTCTCACTTCATTTTGTTTGGGAATCCTCCTCCCAGCCTCCCCCTGCATGTGGGTGGGACAGAATCAGTCACAAACAGCCAGTCCTCGGGGCCAGCAGCTATTCAGGGAAAGAAAAGGGGGGTTCCTCCTCCTCTCCAGCCCACTTCTGATGCCAGTGGCCTGATTTCCTTGTGCAGGCACTCAGTCCTGGTTCCAGAGGCAGGGAGACACTGAACCTGCACTCCAGGGGGAACAGGGTGCGAGCCCAGTCCAGCTGAACACTCAGAACCTCCTCAGGAGGTTCCCTATCAGACACGATTGATCAATAAACCATTTATTGATGGAATTTTTAGCGCTAACTCTGAGAACGAAAAGGCCCCAGGACGTTTCTCGACAACAAAGCTGTCCTGCACAAGGATGGAGCCTCTGCCTCTGAATAAAGGCCTTTTGGAACAATTTAGCCACGGATTTGGGGTAGCAAATGGTAGAGGGATGGGGTGGGGGGGGTTCATGGAGGGAGGGTGAAAGGGTCTGAGTGCAGCCTGCACCAGCAGCAGCCAAAGCTGGTCATTACTGGGAAGGGTTTACTGGGATGGGGGAAGAAGCTGACACAATTCTGCTGAGAACCCCGGCGTTTCTCTGGGCTGTTTCTCAGAAATATCAAGGAGAGACACAATTCTCCTCAGGGCCAGGATATCACCCAGGACGGTGGGAGCAGAGTGCTGGCAACGCTCCCCTCAGTCTGCACAGAGACGAGTTTATCCTGTATTTCTGGAACCGGGCATCTCCCCCCAGGACTGTGCTTACTTCCCAGAAAGGGGAAAAGAGTCTGGATTTACCCCCTGCATGGCAGTTTTTAACACATTTGCCCACAGACTGCCACCAATGCCCATCTACACGTGGTGCATCTGAGCTGAAAAGTCACCCAAAGCCCCAGTGTGGCATCACAAACACCTTGCACAGGTGAAAGCTGCCCACTCCAACGGAGGTGCTGGGAAACGCATCCACTCCGGCTCCTTTTTTATTTCCTCGTGGCTGCCAGGGTCAGCGCTGAGTTTTGTGGGCCCTTTCTCCAGTGCTGGATGTCTGATCAGTGCCATGCTCAGAGCAGACAACTTCCTGCTGGGTCATTTTATGGTTGTACAGGAATTTATGCATCTATTCATATGTATAAAACTAAAATACAGCTCTTGGACTGCACTAAATATATCAAACCTATCAAAACACTTACACAGGATAAGTAAATTGGTACTTATGCAGTGTAAGGTGAAGAGCTGCTGTTTTACCACCTAATCACCCTCATAAAGACATTTTCTCCCAGAACTAAAATAGAGGCCCCGTGGAGGATGTTCAGAGTGGGGCGAGGGAGCTGCAAATTCAAGGCCAGCACAGGAAAGGGCTGCACTGAAGATTTCCCATCCCTGCTGCAAACAGGGCAGGCTGAGCTCTTTATTTTCTTTTTTTTTCCCCCTCTACTGTCATGCTCTATTTTCTTCCCCTTTATGGCAGATGGGAGGTGAGGTTTTAAAGGCTGCCAAGAACGCATCCAGCCCTGCTCCTCTGGGGGAACAGCACCATAGACGGAATGAACTTTCTCCAAGCTGCCTCCCACCCCCAGCCTCCCCTCCCCCTCGTAATCCAGGCTCGAGTGCCATCATTTTCATATCACTACTAATTACATTAATTATTCTCCTCAGCATAAAACTCATTAAGCTGGAATTTACGGTTCATTAAGTCAGAGCCAGGGTTCTTCCTCGGTGCAGCGTTGTGGGGTCAGGATTATTTCTGGCCTGGCTGGGGGCAGGTTCTAATCCGTGTCTGCCTTGGCCACGCTCGGCAGCGCCTGCTGAAGTGCGACCGAAGTCGTGTGTGCCACGGCAGGGGTGTCACGGCAGGCAGGGGTGTCACAGCAGGCAGGGGTGTCACAGCAGGCAGGGGTGTCACGGCAGGCAGGGGGTGGCTCTGAACCCCGGGAGCACCGGAAAGGTCAGCGCTGCTGCTGTGAAATGTGCTTTGTTACAGCTCAGGTGTGGCGAGCAGAGCGGGAGCAGCCGAGGGAGTGCTTGAGGGAGGGTGATCCAAGGTGCAGCAGGAGGTGGGGAAGGGTTGGTACCGCAGGAGATCCAGCTCCACGCCTGGTGCAGAGCTGCTCTGAGCCTCTGGCAGTCGCTCCCAGCACAGGACACAGAGGGTTTTCTGCCTGAGCTAAGGCAACACGCTCAGGGGGCTGAAATAGCAGTGAGATGTTCTCCAGAGAGACCTCACACCTACTTTGGGGGTGTCCAACCACTCCCTCCGAGTGCCATGGGCTGGAAAGGCCATCCTGGCCATGCCTTTGGGGTGACAGCAGTGGTGGGTGCCAGTTCCCCACATGCCTTTTGCCAGGCTGGAGGGTTTATCCCACCTGCACTCCCTGAAACCCGGAGGTGATGAGCACTTCCACTCTCCTGGGGGTGATGGTGTCACCTCCTCCCCTCCCAGGGACACGGCTCTAATTAACCAGCACCTGCCCTTCTCCTCAAGAGCAGCCAGGAGTGATGTTTCACCAGTTTTGGAGAGTGAAAACCGAGCTGGGAATGGCAGGGAAGGAGGAACAAGGAGAAGCTGCACATGCCCTGCCTCGGGCTCCTCAGCAGACAGGGCTCCCCAGTCCCACACCCGAGCCCAGGAGCTGGAAGGGATGGGCAGGATCACTTCCTCACGGACCTGACTGACAGGGAATCCGTGTCCTGAGTGCAGTCCCTCCTTCTCACACTGCACAGGTTCCTACCACGCTCCCTAATTACTGTAATTAAGTAGTCACGCTGAGTGATGTTAGACACGGGGTTCAGAGTCGTTACAGCCCTGCAGGAGATGAAACCACCCCCATCCGCAGGGTCTGAGCTCTCCTCTGTCGTGGTGATGATGGGTTAGAGCAGGAGACAGAGCTCTGTGGCACGGGGCTGTGTCATTTGTCACGGCTCTGGGGTCACAGCATCCTGTCACCGCCTGCGACCTCCACATCCCTGCAGCTCCCAGAGGCGTGGGACTGTCTGGAACAGTAGATTTGAAGCCCTGGAAGGGTGAGCTCCTTGTGGCTGGCACAGAGATGATGCCTGCTTGTCTACTTTGTCTTCTGTCAAGCGTGAGGGTGTAAATGTACAGCTGGATTTGTGCAAGTCCTGTGGAGCAGAGAGGGGCCCATTCTCACTTTATTCGCTCAGTACCCACCATTTTCTCTCTTTTCTGGTCCCCTTTAGGTAGGAATTCTGAGATTAGACAGCAACCAGGTCTGATCATGGAGTTTAAGTCCATTTCCTCGTGGTTTTACATCAGCCTGATTAGCTGGGAAATGGCCTTTCCTGAGGCACTGGCTGACAGTAGCAGGGGACTAAACCGGAGAGAACCTTTTGAATCCCACATCTGCACTCCCTCCCCAACCTTTCCTTTCCTCGAGGGCACCCAGTGTTTTGCAGTTCTGTTCTCACAGTACAGGAGACAGGGGCTCAGTTCATACACAATTGGCATCTAATTCATTTCTCTGTGAATGTGAAAATCAATAGTGTTTATGGAACCCGCAAAGGCCCTCCCATCGGTCACTGTCCTTGTTAGGCTCCTTTCTGGCTGCCAAAAGATCCTTTCAGGAGGTGATTCTACGAGCTGAAGAAGGAAAATAATGATCCCCACATCTTTAATGAAGCCTGAGAAGTCTCCAGGCTTCCGCTCTTGCCCAGAGCAGAGAGAAGGAGTTTCTTGGTAATTTTATGGGATGGACTGGCTTTTCTCAGAATTTTGCCTGGATAGTCAAATTCTGGTGCTTGGTTTAGCTCCAATTAAGCTCAAAGTGCCTTCTCACACATGCAAGGACATGCATTTCTTCAGCAGATGTTCCATGATTTCAGCTCTACTTGTGCTTGCAGATTTTGTGGGCACAACACTGAAAGCCAAGTTCGGGCTGTCCCAGAGCACCAGAGCTCCACATCTTTTTTACTATTATTATTATTAATAATAATAATTTTTATTTTTTAATCTTTTTCTTCTGTTTCCTGTGCCTCTAATTTTATCTCTAGGAAGTATCCTCAAGCCAGTGTTGGATGTCTGTGTCCTGCCTGTGCTAGGAACAATTCCAGCCCCGTGGTCAGCTGCTCCATCTGGGGATGTTCCAGGGGTTTGTACAGCTGTCGACTGCTCCCCTTTCCCATCTGTTTCTCTCCTCCCTGACTCATCCGTCCATTCCACCATTCCCAGCATGGCAGCACCACCTGGAGCTGTTGGAGAAGGGAGTTTAGCAGAGCAGGGAGCCCAGGCTGAGCTCTCCCGTTTGCAACTGCTCTTTTTTTCCCTTTTTTTTCAGTGTTTGCCTTCCGAATCCCACGGAATTGTTACTAATATTCCATCCCTGCTTATTGATGGGAAACCAGCTGGAGTGTGATTGCCTGTTATATCTCAGGGCCTGCTGATAAATGTTGCTGCTGAGCTGGCCATTTCCCAGCTGCCCGGGCCTCAGATCCAGAAAACCTCATTTTTCTTTTCCCTAAAACACCCAAACTGCTGGGCAGTGCATTCCTCTGGATTTACACCCATCCTGGGTTGGCTCCTGTTCTGGAAGGGCTTTCAGGCACACACAAAGGGCTCAGCTGCACCTTGCTGGCTGCTCCAGGGCTTTTTCCGAGCATTTTCAGCTCTTCCACAGCTCCATCCCTCTCCCGGAGGGCAGCAGCATCCTGGGTTGGGATGGCCCTGGGGCAGGGAGCCCAAAAATGGCTTCACATTCCCTGAAAAGAGGGAGCAGATCCTCCCCTGAGCAGGCTTTTCATCACCAGCAGCCTCAGAGCCCCAGGACCATCCACTTTCCCACCTGCTGATCCTCAGGGAAAAGCAGGAGATGAGAGCCATGCTCCCAGTCAAGCCCAAGGGGAGGTAAAGCCCACAGGAATCAGGCTCTGTGCCATTCTCACTCATGAGGAGCAATCTATAAAGACAGGAAAAGAACCTTCAGAGCTCAAATTCATTCTTTTTCTTTGGGTTTTTTATTTCCCTCCCTTTTGGAATTTTTTTTCCCCCAACATGATACGAATACAGTCACAGAGCTCCTCAGAATATTCAGATTTTTTTGTTTGAGCACCGGATTCCTCTGTTCCCATTCGCTCAGCTAATTACCCTTTTAGCTTGCTTTTGCTCTATTTTCACAGATCTCCTGGTTTATTTATATCCACCTATCTATAATGATTTCAGAGCCATTACTCACAGCAGCACCAGGAAACATTGCATTTCCCAATTTACAATTGCAATTATGATATCCGTCAGAAACAAATGCAGCTGCCTTTAATTTTAAGCAATATTTTGATCATTGTAATTAAAAAAAGAACTTATGGCACTGCACACATTAGAGAAATTAATGTAATTTCCTGGCTGCCTTAAAAGGCATGCAAATAGTGGTCGCTGAATGAGAGATTTAGGGGGAGAATTAACCCTTTTTGGTAGCTTTTACCACTCTTCAAGGCACGTTGAAAGCCTTAATGATACGGTTTTTAAGACTTAACTTCAGTGTAGGATTTAATATATGAGTTCTTTGTCCTTCAACTTCTTTTTTCTCTTACTTTTCTCTTTCTGAAATTGCTAGTTATTAAAGGATTTATGTGCAAACAAGACCATTTTGCTGTCACTGCTCATTTCAGCTCGCCTGTTTCGATGTGTGGGGACAGATGAAATCCGGTTGCTGATATTATAATCATCGCCACAATTGCACATTACAAACTCAATAACAAACTCTGGCAGATCCTGGGTCTGCGTCTCACTGAGCTTTACAACAAGGAGAATTTACAGCCTGAATTTGGATTAATGGCACAAAAAAGGCATCTCTGAGGGAAACAAGGATCCAGATGAACGGACACAGAACATCCTTTTCACGGAAGTTGAGGCTCATTCAATTAATTTTAATGTGCTGCTTTAGCCATGAAAGGTAGAAGTTTGACTTGTTGTTGTCTGAGCAGCAGGGGATTCATCGGTGCACGGCTTTTCTTGTTGTGTTATTTGCTTTCTCCTCTGATCCTCTGGCCACTGGATGCCTTTCCCAGCTTGGGGCTTGTTCTGCAGCAGTGAAATGTTAATAACAGGCACATGGGAATTGGCAAATGTGGGCAAACCCGGGATTCTCCCAACTTTCTGTCCTTTCTGAGACTCTAAAATAAATTAGGAGGAGAGGTGGCCACAGCTCTTGGAGTGGACAGGATTTGGTTGTTGCTCTTATCACTGTTTGTGCTGTGATTGTCCCTGCAGAGCCTGCCTGGCTGGTGCTGCACCAGTGGGAAATGTCCCTGTTTTGAAACTCCTAACGACAAAAATGTTGGGAAAAGGGACATTCCGTGGGATCAGCAAACACACACACACAGCCTGGGGAAGTGTGGGTGCTCCAGGATCACGTTGGATGAGCTGGGGGAGAGCAAAGTGACACCAAACTGAATGATCTCATCATAATCCCCGCTGCTCTGCCTCCTATTTCTGCAATCTGGTAACCGGTCTGAGCACAGATTTCCATCAGGTCCAAGATGATCTTGAGATAATTTGATGTCTGTCAGTAACAGGTAAAGACAAAAAGCCTTTTTTTTTTTTTCCCTTTAAGCACCCAGAGCTACAGAAAAGAGACAATCCTATTGCAAACAGAAAATCTAAGTGTGAGAGAGGAAGGTCTGGCTCCTTTTAGGAATTTTCCTTCAGGACAGCACCTCATCAGGGTGATCACATTCTTAATTTCAGCCCGGAAAGATCAATCCAGCTCAAGGAAATCAAGCTGCAGTCAGTTGTCTGCACATCAGCGCTCGGAGCATGGAGCAATAATCAGTCCCTGATCAGAACTGGCTTTGCCATTATCTGCCTGGTGCTGGGCTATGATATATGAAGCAATTTTGGCTGCGACAGTTTCTGTTCTGTGTGCAAGCAGCTCCTGACTGGTAAAAACTATACAGAATTGTTTGGGGTTTTTTTTTTTTTTCCCCCTTTGTGCTTTCTTTTTTTCCTTACGAAGGAGCAATATTTTAAACTAAAAGGAGTTTTCAAACCACAGTCACCATCATTCATCTTTACAGTCCTGGGGTAGGAACAATCTCTTCATTAGACACTGAATTTTTCTCCATTACAGCACTATCTGAATGCATTTATTCGGTCATTTATTAGAAGTCACTTGATGGGGTGCAGGGAAGGAGAGGACTAAATTAAAGCAAAAGGGCTGTGTGTGTAAACACGCCTGTATATTCTAAGTGGAGAAGTCTATAAAAATATTCCAACTTAATAGCAGCCATAACTCTGGAACTCGCAGTGAAAACACCTCACTTGCTGCAGTGATAAGGAGGGGGTGAAGGGAAAAAAGGGGTTTGGCCCAAGGCCCTTCTGCCAGTGGATTTTCATCCAGCTGGGGCTGAGGAAAAGTGATTTCTCTTTGACTGTTACATCAGCATCCAGCTCTGTGTTCAGGGACAGCCTCGTCTGTCTCAGACCACGATTGTCTCGTTGGCTGCTCTTGGTTTTGGGAGATCTGCAGGCAGCCAGGATTGAAGTGCAGCAGGGTTTGATCACGCCAGGCTTTTGCTTTTAGGATTCCCCAGGCCTGGCCTGTGCTTTGTGTTCCAGGAGTGCCTCAGGGCCAGCGGATCAGAGGCTGGGGGTGGAAATGCAGCTCTCACCGGGATCATAGGCAGGTGGAATGGGCAGCACCTCATCAGCACTGCAGGGCAAACCCCTCCTGAACCCAAGGCAGCAGAAGGGGCTCACTAACGGAAGAGAAGAAACCACAGGAGATCCTGAATGGAAATGTGAGGCACCAACAAATTAATGCTGGGAAATTCAGACTTTGTGGACAGGTCTTGCTGTTTTCTTTCTGTTCAGAAGCCGGGTGAGCTCACTGCACAAACCAGAATGTACTGAAGATGGAGAACCTTGTTCTCCCGCAGCAAAAGCCTCCCTTCTGCTCCCTGCTCATCTCCTCCAAGCCTGGGGTTTCACCCACACTCCCCCTCCCACCCCTCTTGCTCCTCACACTTCTTCTCTTGGCTCAAGCCCTGTGCCAACAATGCCCATCTCCCCCAAACTGCGTGAGCTCCTTCAGGGCGGTGCTGCAGGTTGTTCTCCGAGGAGATCACACCTTTGAACATTGCTTTTCCGCCCAACATCGTGCTTGGAGCTTGGCTGAGGAGACCAAAAAGCCTCTCCCCCATTTCTGTGCATGCCACACCATCATTCCCAAGTTAGTTCTCCTAGGATGCTGTGAGGCTGCTAATTTTAGAGGATCTATCACTCTTTCTGGGTTTATTTTGATTCCCCTTCTCACTTTTATTAAAACAGACAAGTCTTTCCTGCATATTCCAGAAGGCTGCCGTGGTTTCTCCGAGGAGATTTGTAAAAACTAAACCAAAAAAAGGGACCATTTCCATCCAAATACTCTTAAAAATTTAACAAAACAACACAACAGCTCATAGCTCAACAGGAACATTTAGTCTTTTATGCTTAATTTCCACTGTGAATCTCTCCCTCAGAAGTGTGCTCATGTAGCCAATTGCACAGTGAAAATGCCAGACTGAAAAACAAATGCAGCGCAGGCATTTGGCCTCTCCAAAAGATAGCAGGACATAAAGCAGGATTATGATCCCAGAATGCAATAAAAAGAGATAAAAAATTCAGAAGAGATCAAAGTAATTTCGGAAGCAAATGAAACATTTACATGGGAATCAGACCTTTTAAATGGGAAGAGAGCAAACGGTATCAGCCTGGATTAGCGGCAAGGGGGTCTAAGGGCAGATGTGTCTCAGAAACTTATTTAGGTGTTAGGTGCATCCTCAGAGTGAAATCAGGGCCAGGAGGAGGAGGAAAACTGAGCTCTGGAGGTCACCTGAGGGCCCCAGGGAATGGGCAGTGGGCTGTGAGTGGGGGAATAGCTGGGAGAGGTCAGGTTTGTGGGAATAGCAGGTGTTTGCAGTCACTTGTTTGTAGATGGACTGCCATGAGAAGAGAAGGCCCTTTGCAGCCCAGAACTTGACAGACACCCAGAGCAGGGAGATTCTGAGCTCTTCCTGGCTGGAAATCCTCTGTGCAAATTAGGGAACCACCCAGGAGATAAAGCAACACTTGCCTGCTACCACTCACACTGGAGAGGGGACCCCCAGCCCGGACTGGGAGAAAGCACCATGATTTCGTGGTGTAAATTAAGGAAACAGCTGTTCAAATGACACGGGTGAGCAAAGCTGAGCAGTTGGGGATGAAAATATTATTATAACCATCTTTCAGCCTTTCCTTTAGGAACCCCAGGCAGATGGAAGGGTCAGCATTCCCCATTTTAGAGGTGGCAGAGTAATGCACAGAGGGAAGGAAACAGCTCGATCCTGAACCAACAGCAAAGGGGAAGGAGGAACGGGGAGTCTGTGGGGAAAGAGGGAACGACAGCAAAATGAACACAAAGGAGAGAAAGCAGGCACAAAAGTGAGAAGAAATCCAAGTCTTTGGAGGAAGAGAAGCTCTGTCTGAGGGGGTGGCTGGTCCGGCAGAGGGGCTGGGGGTGCAGCAGCTCCTCAGCCATTGCTCACTATCTGTGCAGAGATAGGGCTGCTCAGCATTGATGGATGGGGGTGCTGGCAGGGGAGGTGAGCCTCTGAAACAAAGCCCTTTGACAAAGTTGTTAATTAGATCCAGCGCCTTATCACCAGCATGGACTCTCCATCTATTTCCCCTCATGAATTGGGATCATTCCCAGAAGAGACACAAAGGGAAGGGGATAATCTCGCCCCCAAACCCGGCTGCGATCAATTCCAATTTGCCTGGGACGCGTTACACTTTTTTGTCTCACCTGACACAGGCTCAGAGAAGCAATTTTTGAACGTCACAGCTCATGACCTTCACCTCTGCTGCCTTCTTTCAGGATTCATCCCTGCTCAGGCTGGGGAATGAGGAAGGTGCAGCAGCCCTTGGGAGACGGTTTCAGTTTAATGCCCGGCATGTTCAGCTTTGGATCTTCCATTGAAATCAGGGAATTTGTTAAGCTGATGAGGGAAGGCTGCAGTAGAGAAACACAATAGCAGAGTGGGATTAGGCCTGGAGTAAGTGTCTGTACTTTGGAGGATTAATGAGAAAACTGCAATGGATTTTACATGGTGAAAAGGATTCGCTGAATGCTTTAGGTGAAATGAAATTAGTCCCACTCACGCTCTCTGAGCCTCCAAGCAGGAGAGGAGACTGGCACCCTCCCATCACGTGTAATAACCAGATCCCCTCCAGCTGCTCTTCTTTATGGAAAATTCCAGTGCAACACTGCTGGCTATTTATTTCCATTTGGGATGGCAACCCAGGCTCCATCTGTGGGCAGAGAGAAATCCTAACGAAGCCAGCTCTGTGTCCAGGGACGCCGAGGTTCCCCAAGGTTGAAAGTGAGGAGAAACACTTGCCCCAGACATTTCAGCTGCTCAAAATCCTCGCAGGAGAAAGGCTCAGATGGTCAGGCCCTGAAATGGAGAGGGGAGAAGGAACAAGGGTTCTTTAATATGTTGATTTTTCAGGGGAAAGGTAGATGGAGTAAATAAACATGCGGATGGATGAAATCGTCCCGGGGTCACGCTGGCACATGAGGGGTACCAGGGAAAGGCTTCCCAGATCCCTGATGGAGGGGACAGATGGGAAAAAGGGACTTGCTGATGCTGGAGCAGTTACACTGCCCAAGGCTGCTGCTCCTGGAAACAGGAGAGGCCACTGAGAGCAGCTTGGGCTGGCTCATGCCTCCTGTGTGTTGCCTTCCAGTCCATCATTCTTTCTAATTAGGCACCTCTGACACACAATTAATCCTATTTGCCTGCCGGCTTTTTTATCTTTCCTTCTGCTTTTATCAGACAGGGAATTAGACTCTGCTCGCATGTGAAGTGCACTGCACGGACCTGGCTTTTCGGGGGGATTTGGAGACTTTTCTTCTGGCAGTGTCCAACCCATGATCTTAAAAGTTCGCTAGGAGTAATTAATTTCTTTCTCTTCTTTTTCTAATCACTAAGTGCTGATTTCACCTTTGCTCAGACAAGCAGAAAGGCAAAGATGTGAGGGTGGGTCAGAGCTCAATTCAACTCGATTCAGTAAATCCCAGTTTTCAGCCTCCTCTCCTCGATTTATCCACTGTCCCCATCCCAGGCTTCACCTGCAAATTCCGCAGACCTCCAGAGCTGCACTTGCAGGCCACAACTTCTCTTAGCAGGAAAGAAGGTGGAGACTGAGACTTTCAGGTCCCTTTTTCACCCCCTGAAAGGACTGGTCTCACCAACCTTCAACAAAGAGAAGGAAAAAAGATGTTAAAAGTCTTGAACTCACAGCACGAGCACTTCAGCAATGGGGCAGGTTAAACCTCACTCCTTCCTGGGATTTCCCCATGAAGTGCCTTCCCTTTAACTGGGAAAGAAAGAAAATCTTTCTGCACTCAGGCAAGGTGAGGATGGGCTGCAGATAAGGTCTAGTGACCACTGAATCCAATACTTCTCCCCGTGGCCAGCTCAGAGGCAGAACAAAGCTTCCACACAGCCCAGTGCCCTTATCCTGCAAATAGGGAATAGAAAATAGGGATAAATTCCCTTTTCAGAGATATTAAACTCCCTCCCAAGCAAACTTCCAGGCCCCTCTCTCCACCAGCTTCATACATCTCCAAATACATTTACAGCTTCACCCTCAGCCATGTTTTTGTTCTCGTTGGGAGCGGGGATGAGAAAATTGTAATAATAAGAGTTGTACACTCGTTTAGGAAATGAAGAGGTAGGAGAAGGTCAGGCTGCTCCCCCTCCCTGTTAACCTGTTCAGCAAGAGCTGTCTTCCCCCATCAGCCCTAATTCCAGCCCTCCCCACAGCCACCCTGGGGATCAGCCTGTTAGTCCCTCCTTGTTCCAGCGGTGTTTTTGATTCCTGTAAAACAATGATTAACAAGACACTTCTGACTGAGCAGGTACTGCGGAGAGCTGCACCTTCCCCACCAGCTTCCTCTGCTGCCTTTTATAGATCACACTGAAATGTAATTATCTTCACGGTGCAGGGTGTAAATCAGGGTGTGTGTCAAGACGATTTCCCTCAGGGTTTTATTTTATTGCGTAATAATATTTGACACAGGGCTTAGAGGTGCTGTTACCTGCCTAATCGTGTGAAACAATTTCATGTGCAAACAGCTGGTAAGTGTGAAAACTACCATAAACCAGCTCTAGGAAATGCTCTGCTTCCCTTATCTATTCCTGGAAAATACCCCCTGGCACCGGTGTTTCCCCATCAGGCTGGGAGGAGCTGCTCTGCCCTCACACAGGGAGAATCCAGCTCCATCCTCCCTCCCAGCTCCTTGGTGTCCGGGGGTGGGGGGAGCAGGGATTCAGGGTCTCCACCTGTGTTAAGCCCCTCAGGCCAGAAGGGATGAAGTTAATTTGGAATAGGGGCTGGCTGGGCGTGTTATCCAAGAGAGAAAACCCTCTGTAACAGGGAAGTTGCCCCAGCCTAATCGCTCACAAATGACCTGGGAGGGAGGGGTTTGGCTGTCACCCTGCTCGGGAACAGAATTTTACATTCAGGTTCCCTTAACATCCATCTTTTTGGGGTTGGTGCTCCACCACACTTTGTCCTACAAGGGGACATGAAGGTCCCGAGGGCTGCAGGGACACATCAGGCACAGGGAGGCACATGGAAAACTTCTGGGAGTCCACCTGGGAACCCAAAGTGGAGCTGAGGCTCTCAGTCCTTATTTACAAACCCTGCTCAGGCACGTGTTTCCCTGAATGGTAAAACCCTCCTTCACTTGGGAGTGTTCAGGCACACGGAGAAGAACCCAATCCAGGTGTGAAATCAATATGGAAAAATTAAAGGGGCCAATTCACGCAGGAGGGGAGTGAAGATACCCAAACCTGAGCCCCCCTTTCACTTTGGGAGCAGGAGGTGGGCACAGCTCTGTGCCCGTGCTGCAGCAAAGCCACACGCACAGGGAGAAAAGCTCAGAGCAGAGAGGGGAGATGCAGCCCTGCCCTGCTTCTCCTCAGCACAAATGAGAGCCTCCGACTCTGCCTCAAAAGGAGAGGCAGAGATGGCAATCTCGGGACAATGGTGGTTATTTATAAGGCTTTTTTTGTGCGTTGGAGATCATAACCAAAAGGCATCTGCCTGAGGTCTGAATTAGTCAGAGTGGGGTTGGGAGGGGAGGTGGGCAGCTGCTTGAAATCACCAGCCTCCAAGTCACTATTTTTTTTCTCCTCAGGATAGCCGGCATTGTCGACGATGGTTTAACCTACTTACGGTAATAATCCCTGTAATAAAGGCATTTTAAAAAAAATCTCTTAGCCCGAGTGGCTGCGTGGAGGGGAATGGGAGCTGCTGTGCAGGGAGGTTCTGTGTGTGGCTTGCCAGGGAAGGGTGGTGAGCCAGCTACGTTCTGTCATTTTTCAATGCACTCCCAGACCACCACCCCCTGCCGGGCAAGAGAATTCCTTTCCAGGAAGGGATTTGGCAGGAACCATCCCTCCCCCCCCAAAAAAAGACCTCCTCCCCGTGGATTAAGGCATTTCACATCTGGAGCAATATTAGATCATCGAGGTTTCTGATGCATCCTGAAAAACCCCTAATCCTGGCCACCATCTGGCCCAAACCCCCTCTCCAGCTGGTGGGTCCCCTTTTGCACACCCAGCGATCTCGGTGCCAAAACGTGTGACCTGGTGCCACCAACAACAGCCTGTCCTGCTGTTCCGGGTGCCAAGGCAGGCAGGTGTGGTGCCAGGGGTGTTGCAATGGGCATGGGGAGCCCTGGGGCCAGGTAAGCTCAGCTCAGCTGCCTGATCCTGAGGCGGGCAGAGTTCCTGGATAAACCATTCTGAAACTGGGACCAGCCCTCTGGGACGGCTCCATGGCTTTGGGACCAAGGTCTCCCAGCTGTTTCAATTTCACAGAGATCTTTTGAGGCCATGGACAGAGCTGGCCCTGCTCTTTATCTGAGTTTTGTTGCTACTCCTCAACACAAAGCCCTTCTCCCTCTGCTCCCAAGACTTCCTTCTGCAGACCACGGCTGTCCAGCAGCACCACCACACCTTCCAACTCCGCTTAACGAGGTGCAGACCTCACTGCTTCCCTGACTCCAGCTTTGACAAGGTCCTGGACAAACCCTTCCCTCCTCACCCACTCGAGAGCGCTGAGGAAACCTGAGCTGCTGAAGGCAGCTGGGTGCAGTGGCCAGGCGAGGACACGCCGGCAGGAGTGGGCTGGAACCTGCTCCCTCCCAGAGCTTTTCCCCCAGGCTCAGGGTAACACGGGGAGACAAGAGGATTTCTGTGTATTTACCAGATATCTTGGTAGTGAGTCACTGGGAACAGCACGAGCTGTGCTGGACGTGTTGGGAACAGTGGGAGAGCAGCAGGGCTGGCAGAGAAACATCTCAGGGCTGTGCCTGGCTGTGGGCAGGCAGCGAAGGGAGGGGCTGGGGGCTGTGTTATCCCCTCCTCTGCACCCTGCCATGTGCCTGGACACTTGTGACAGACACCCTTCGTCCCTGTGTGCTGGGTGAAGCTTTTTCATCCGAATCCACGGTGAGGGTGACAGGGACGCCCGAAGGATGAGGTGCCCTCAGCCAAGAGACACCAGTGGCAGCCCAGGGGCTGTGCCCGCTCCCCTGCCCAGGCAGATCATTTTCATACGGAGCGCCGGTATTCAGGAGGGTGCCCAGGGGCCCCGGGGGTGCTCAGAGACTTTTATGGAGCTGCAAATCCCGGCTGCTGCAACCGGGGAAGAAACAGCTGTGAGCCAGGGAGAGATTTAGCAGTGCTGGAGCAGCAGTGTGCTGGGCTGCCATGGGATTCACGCAGGCAAGGTGACAGCAGCTGCATGGATGAGTCCTGGTAGGCAAGGAGAGCCTGCCTTTAGCGTCCTGGGGCTTGTTATGGTTATTTATCCTTCCATCAGAAAGGAGGGCTGAGGTGCAGGCTGGAAAATCCTCAGAGTGATAAATGATGATTTGGAGCTCTTGCCCTCCCTGAAGGGACTCTGTAGCACCCAGCACACGGGACCTGGATGTGTGGCACCCACGTGGGATGAAGGACTGGAGAGCAGGAGCCTTCATCTCCATCACTGGTGCAACGAAACAATTGTTTTCTCACTTTGGAGGGTCACTGAGGAAGAGGATGGGGGTGGGAAACAGCAGCCCTGGGCCAGTCCTGCTGACAGTGTCACTCCTGTGAGCAGGGGACAGAAGGCAGGGCACGGTGTGTGTGACAAGCAGTGGCTTTGAGAGCATTCTGGAGCCTGCTCAGGCTAATGCAGGGTTTTATTCTAAACCACCCATGAAACACAGCTCGAAAATTGCACTTGCTATTGCTACCTCAGCCACTACAATCAAAGCCGAGGAAATGTGCGGCTCAGAGAGCTCTGAGAAACAGCCTAAAAAAAAATAGAAAAAAGGCAGGTCAAAAGGGAAATGGAGGGAGAGCAGAACTCAGCAGCAGTGGCTGCTTTGATTGTCCTTAAGCCAGGGAGGGGGACAGGAGCTCCCCAGGTCTGGGGGCTGGGGAATGCTGATCCCCTCTCTGCTGCAGCATCTCAGAGTCAAAGGAAAAGAGAGGTACAATCAGTAATAAAATAAGAGGCAAAAGCAAATCCGCCTTTTTTTGCATGGTGAGGGAACAATTTTGGGGGTCCTGTTAACCCTGTGTGGGTCATATTAACACCAACAAAATACTTGGTGTTCCCTGTAAAAATGTCAGCATTTATTAAGTGCTGCAGTACAAGCAGCTGGATCTCATCATTGTCCTTTTGCCTGGGATTTTGGAGGGGAAAGGAGCAGTGTTTGCTTTGAACATTGCTTTGAACATTCAAAAATGAACATTTGAACATTATTTCTCGGGTACATGATTGTGTCAAAAGAAGGTGGGATGTGGTGACCCTGGAAATGTCTGGAGCAGTAACGGGGTCTTCCCCATGCTGTTGTCACCTGAATCCCTTGGAGCCAGGAGGTTTTACACCCAGCCTGTGCTCTCCGCTTTGCCGTGTGCTCAAACCTTTGCCTCCCACATCCGGAGCTGTGAGAAGGGCCAGGCAAAAGGAACAGCCTGAGGGGACAAAGTCTCTGTCCCTGCAGCAGCAGGGAGAGCTGTCACGCTCAGATCTGAAGCCAGCTGCTGGAGACAGCTGCAGGATGGATTACTCCCAGCTCTGCCCTCAGTCTGGAGGCAGAGATAACAGACTGGTTTGATGTCACAGACCACAAGCCCTGCCTTTTCCATCCTCTGCATCCCCACACTCCTCTGATTTGTACAACCTCCCTGGCTGCCAGGCAGATCTGGGGTATTAAAAAGAGGATCCTAAAGAAATCTGGCAAAGACTTTGCTATCTCAGCCTCACAGCAGAACAAGATAGGGAGCTGAGGGAGCATCTGTCAGAGCACGCAGCACCCAAAGCATCCCCCCAAAGAGCAGCAGCCATCCTCTCCCGAGACTCATCTGAGGGGAACTGAAACATCTGTGGCAAAGCAAGAATGTTGTGTCTTTCACTCATTTTCCACATGCTGGGATGGCCCAAGTGACAGCACAGAACCACGAGGACTTGTGAAAAACACAGCTGAGCAGCTGTGGTGGTCATTTACCCCAGCACCTATGGGGTATGGGTGTGATGGATGCTGCTGATCATCCTCTGCAGCACCGAATTGCCTTTCTAGATGGGAGTTATCAATTTTGCTGCCATAGCAACCCCAAAAGTCACCTAGAGGGCTGCCTGTCTGGGAGAGCAGCGATGGTTTCTGTATGAGATCAGGGGGAAGTCAGGATTTCTGAGATTCTGGGCCCGGCTGGAGGGTGTGAGAGCCCAGAGGCCAAAGCGGGGCAGTGGGGGACAGAAAAGAGGAACCAGCCCTGAAAATGGGTGCTGGTGTTTCCTGTCACGACCCAGCAGCTTCCCAACTGCGTGAGTCCCTCTAGTGTAGAGTTCAATGACTCTGAGACCTCCTGTCCCTTTGTCACAGCTGAACAAAACCTCTCAAGAGAGTTCAGGAGTCGTAGGAGGGGACAGAAAAGCCTTTTCTCACGGATGCCATATGTGATGTGATCCAATAACTCCATTTCCTTGGAAAACCAGGCAAGAACTGCCATGATCCAACCATTTCAGTGCTTTTCTGTGAATGTTGTCAAACCCAGAAGTTTAGCAAAACTGCCCTTTTCAATGCAAATAGCTACAATTTAGCTAAATAGTGATTTTCCAACCAAAGATTTCACAGAAAAATTCCCAGACAGCTGTACAGAGCAGCTCAGAGAAACCAGGGCTTCTTTCCTTCATTCTGACATTCACACATTGCACATTTTAAACATGTTCCTGTCTGTCTGTGTGCTGATGTGGGGTTTTCATTCCTACCAAGTGTTTGAAGTGTATTAATTTTATTGAAAGACCTTGTCAAAGCTGCCTCTGTGTCCCCATCTCAGATGCTGGCTCTGCAAAGCCCTTTTATTTTCAGTCTGACCCACTGAGCACTGATTGCAAACAACGATTTCTTCCGCTTTCGCATCCTCTGCGCGCTGCCCTCCTTTTTGTTTGGAGTTTATGGTCACTGGCTCTGGGTTGTGTCATTATTTGTCTTTGTTCCGTGTTTTAACCTTTGTTAGAGACTTGGCCATTGTGCAATCCCTGTTCAGTGACCTATAATATCCTAATTTAGTTGGCATTTTGATCTGGGTGAACAATCCACTGTATGCACGGCTTCTTTTCTGTTTCCCATTCCTTTAGAAAGGTCTCCTCTGTATTTCCTCACCCTCTTCACACCCCACTCCACGCTTCCTTAGGTTGTCTTTCATCCTTTCTCTCTTTTTTTGTTCCAGATCAGCCTCAGCTCTCACCCCTGCTCCTCTCCCAGTCCCTGCTCCATGCCGTGGCACCAGCAGGTCCTGCAGTCCTGCTCATCCTCCCAGGATCAGCCTGATAAGGAAACTGCTCCTCTGCTGCGGCTGAACGTTTTGTCAGTCGTTGGTGGATGAACTAATGACCCTAAAAACCTCTGGGGAGTAAAGCCCACCCACGTCTGAGGACCAGCAGCGAGTGCCTGTGGTGTTCACCCCTCACAAGAGGGAGTTGCTACTGCTCGGTTTTGTTACGGAGACGGAGACAAAGGAGGGGAGGCACAGGGTTGTGGACAGCTCCTGGCCCTTCCCTGGACTGCCACTGGATAGCAGCAAAGGGAGGACCCTGAGTCACGTCTTTGCAGACACGTTTCAGGATCCTCTCCCAGCAGTGAGCTGTGCTCGGCCAGTGCTTTGTCACGGAGGGCCCCTGAGGACAAGGAGCTGGAGCTCTTTGTTCCTCTCTGCCTCTCCCAGGATCCCCAGAGGCTGAGACCCACTGGGCTGCTCCACAGCAGGGCTATTTTGGAGCCTGAGTGCTCGGAGAAGAATTTCTCCCAGTTCTCCTCCTTCTGTCCCCACTGGTTTTGAGTTTCTCTCTGATGGGTTCCTCTGCCAGGAGGCCCCAGCGGGGAGCTGCTGCCAGGGGGATGTGCTCACATTTCCCCTGGCCCTGGGGACATGAATGTTGCAGGGCCTGGGAGCCAGCAGTGAACCAGGGGGGCTGTCCCTACTAATTCCCCTCTAATAATACCTTGTCATCAGCGCAGACAGGCACAAGGTGCTAGTCTTGGTGGAAACACCTCAGCCACAGGGCAGCAACTGGGCAAGGTGGGGAGATGGGTGGAAACTCAGTGCCTGGTTCTCTCAGTCTTGCCAAAGCAAGAGGAACCAGCACTGTTCATCTTCTGCTGAACATCTTCTCACCATGGCTGAGATCTGCCTGAGATAATCACTTTAGGGAGGAGGTAAAACGGCTGAATAATTTAAAAATGGGTGGAGTCCCCTACTTATGCTAGCTTGTCTTCGTTAGGGCCATGTTTAGGGATCCTAAAGGAACAGCATCCCCGTACCCGGCAGGTGTCGGCCGGTTGGGAGCCCCGTGTCAGTGCAGCCCTCTCCTTCCTCCCCTCCTCGCATCCAGCTAAAATGACAACCCACACCCAGCTCTGGAGCGAGCCTGGGGATGCTCCAGTGCACACACCCAGGGAGAAGGGCACACACAGGAAAACACCCTTCTGGCAGCTCCTAAATCTCTGCTGTCCCATCAGCACGGTGGCATCGTAATGAGGACACAAAAGAGGGAGATAACACTGAAAGGGAGGAAAACAAGGCCTGCTCCTCTGTCTCTGCTGTTTGGAAGGAAAGGCAGAGCGTGGCACTCAGGACTATCAGATCTGTCAGCACGACAAGTGGCGAGGGGAGGGAAGGGAAGTGCTATTGTACACACCATGCTGGGGCTGGCTGGCGGAAGGAGAGGGAAAACAGAGGGAAAACAAGACGCTGGTGTTCGACAGGGAGCCAGCACGTTTGTTATCAAAATGGAAATGCGGCCCTTTGTTGATGGAGGTGTATCTGCTTCCCATTGTCTCCTGTGCCAGCCCAGTGAAAGGCTCCTTTGATGGCTCCGTGTTTGTGCACCGGCTATGAAATTGCTTCGGAAGACAAAGGGAGTTCGTGCTCATGGGTAATGAAAAGGAGGTGAGGGCTCCGCTCCTCGCGCCCCCGGCAGCGCAATTTCCCCTGGAGCAGCTGTCAGAGGCTCGCCGAGAAAATTGGAAGGCTGAGACTGGATGGGGGGCCCGTGATGAGCGGGGAGAGCGAGAGGCTGCTCTTTTGCAGGGCTAATGTGGCCATCTGCTCTGATTTAACTGGTCTGCTCCAGCCCAAGCGTTCCCAAGCCCCGCGGCCACTCATTCCCTGCTCCCTGGCGCGCGGTTCCTATTAGCAGTGAGCACAGGGCCAGGAGCTGTCTGCCACACGGTGCCACGTTAGACACTGCCAGGAGCTGGGATGGGACCTTCCCTGGCTGGGAAAGGAGAGGAATCTATAGCTGGAAGAGCCTGAGGGCTGCACATCTCTCCCCTTTCTTCTCGCCCTTCTGATCACCAGTGAGTGCACCAGGGGTAGAGTTGCATGTAAAGCAGCATCAAACTGAGAGAGAGCGGGTTTAGATGAGATATTGGGGAAAAATTCTTTATTGTGAGTGTGGCCAGGCATTGCCCCATCCCTGGAAGTGTCCAAGGCCAGGTTGGATGGGGCTTGGAGCACCCTGTTCTAGTGGAAGCTGTCCCAGGGGGTGGAAGGAGATGGGCTTTACGGTCCCTTCCAATCCAATCCCATTCTATGCCACAATTCTATGATCAAAACTGCGGGGATAACACGCTCAGGAAGCACAGCAGACATTGGAAAACCACCCAGCAAAGCTGAAAAAATGTTAGTACCCAAAGCACAGCCCAGCTCAGGGGGACGCTCCAGCAGGCAGCAGCAGCAGCACTGCCTGGCCCAGTCCCCAGCTCCTCACAGACTCCCCTGGAATGTGCTTTGCACCTGGATTTCTCCCTATTTACCTGCTCCTCACCCTCAGTTCCTTGCACTCCTCTCCAAGGGGTCACACAGTGTCCCCACCACCCCTCCTGCCTTTCCCCCCTCATCCTGCTCCACCCACACAGAACTGGGGCCAGGTGTGTGTGCGAGAACCCTCACTGATCACAGGCACACACACTCTCTTATTAACTAATGGTGTTCCTAATGGCAGTGGGTGTCTTTCTTCACCCCTCCTGCTCGGCTGGAGAGTTTAATGGCTCAGTCATGCTCAGCCGGCCTCGCTCCTTTATCTGCTCAATAAAGAAATGGTTTATGGCACATCCATGCCTCCGCCCGAGCTGGCAATTTCACACAGGCCTTATCAGCACTCACACACGCTGTAAGGCCGCTGGAAATTAGACGTGGGATTCGCATGTCTAACAACCAGGGTTAAACGCTTTTTTTTCCCTTTTTTCCCTGCTTTTCCCCTCTGCTGCTCCTTCTTCTCCCCTCCCTTCCTTGTCTCACCGGTTACAACTCTGACAATGGCTTTAAAAGGATAGTCTTGCCTGGCTTCTGGTAAAAGATGTTAATTTATTGTAGTCGCTTCTTTATTTGATTATTGGTTTATTAAAACTGCCAGGGGTGAGAGCGTTTCTCCTTGAACAAATCCTTTAATCTGTTACCAGCTCTGCTGGCAAGACAAGCACAAGTGGCTGTGGCTTTTTGGGGGGATCATACCCCCTTTTCATCAGGAGGTGGGAGCACAGGGATGCAGCCAAGCCACTGTCCCGTGCTGTGCAGCTCAGAGGAGCTGCCTGCCAGGAAGGGCTGTCTCCAAAAGCAGTTGTAGCTGTCACGCTCTCCTCAGCCTTGGACACACTCAATTTCCATTTGTTCAGCTCACCTGCATCCTGAAGAGCTCTTTGGTAGCGTGTAGTGACTCCCTGAAACTCTCTGTTTCAGCCTGCCTGGCAGGGACCCTCTGCCTTCTCCCACCCCAAAGGGCCCCTGCACCTCATTTCTTCACCTCCAGCCCCGCTGCCCTGCTCCTGTCCCATATCTCCCCTAGAACAGGGAACCCTGCCCTCTCCCGCCCTGTGGCACCATTCCTTCATCCCTCAAAGCCAAGTATCCCACCCCTGGTTTTACCCTTTTGCCCAAAATTTAGCTGGAAGTCATCACAAGTGCCCGTGGTGCCTGCTGGGGACTGAGGTGACTTTTGCAGGTGAAGTGGGGCTGGTTTTTCTCAGCCTGCCCACACAGCCACGAAGCCCATCAGTATTCAGGGCCAACCCTCCCGTGTTTGCACTCAGGGATGGAGTTATTGCAGCAAACTCCAGCTCCTGAAAGCACCGCCTGGTGCAGCCCCAGCCCCACGGATGCATCCAGCCTGGCCTCTCCCCTTACCTCTGGCTAAAGCGTCCACCCTTCATCCCTCTCAGCTGCAGACCCTGATTTCCCCTCTCCCGCTCTGCCTTCCAGCTCAGCCCCAGCAGGGATATTTTCCCTGTACAGGGATGTTCTTCCAGTGGCAGCAGCCTGTTCCAGGCTGCAGTGCCTGCCCCGTAAAAGCTGGCAGCGGCACAGCAGAGCGATTAATGACAGTGGTTAACAGTTTACACAGAGCCTTCCAGTCCAAGTGTTGCAGGGCACTTAGAGGGCTGCATCAAAATACAGCCCTGGGTCCCGCCAGAGACAGGAAAAGAGTCCCCTGGGCAACATGAGCTGGATTAGTGGCATGTGGGAAGCTTTGTCCAGGACCTGGGAGGGCAGGAAGAGGGGAAGGTTGACTCCCTTCCTTCTGAGCTGGAACAGGGCACTTCAAACAGCTTTAAAAATCCTCACTTGCAGGTCTAAAAGTGACACAAATTCAGTGCTTTGGTTTGGGTTTGGTTTGGTTTTTTTTAAGGCATTGCTATTGTAATTCCTGGAGGCTTTGGGGTAGGTTTGGGGCAGATTTAATTTGGCTGAGGGGGGAAGCAGCCCCTGAAGTGATTGCTGGGCCTGCAACTTGAACTCCAAGGACAGGAGAGAGGGAGAAGCCTCCCAGGATCTGCTGAACTTCCTCCTCTTCTCTCCCTGCTGCTTTTCAACAGAAAGTCACCTTCAGCACCGGCGGCTGGGGCAGGACAAGGTGCCTGTGGCTGGAATTAAAGCAGGTTTTATCCGTGCTGGGGAATCTGCACATTGCCAAGGCTGACGGCTCCCACGCTCAGCGATGCTGCTGGAACGTCTTCATCACAACTGTCTCAGCTGACCTGTAATTTAATTTTCTTCCTTTCTGTCTTAGACCTGTGCAGTTGCATCCCTCAGCCTTTCACTGGAGCAGAATCACAGATATCCAACACCTCCTGCAAGGGGATTCAATGACTCTCCTGGATAACTCCTTCCTCACTCCTCTCATTAAAAACCTTTCCCTTTGACTTCACCTGGATTGTCTTGCTGCATTTTTCCTCTCCCATTCATTAGAAATAAATAAGTGATGAACCAAGCAGTTTTCCTGCCTCCCTCGCTCCATAAGAGCTTTTGACATGGTCCATAGAAAATGAACCTCACACACAACTTAATTTTTTGTTCCCAAACAGGAGATACTTGCGATTAAGGCCTGAAACCCAGAAAAAATTGCTTTGTACACATAAATAAGGGGCATTTATGCAATATGTTGATTATAAACCAGGATCTGTCCTCCCACAATGAAGTGGTGCCTCAGGGCATTAAGCTCCTGCTCACATGTCAGTGTGACGGGCAGAGAGGGCTGAATAATTCATCAATAATCCTCCAAATTTGGCTTCCCTGCCTGTCTGGGAGCTCTCTGTCTCTCCCAGAATCTGTTCATTAGGTGAGGTAACTCATAAAAATGGCAGAGGGACCCCGGGTGTGAAGCCCTGCTCCAAGTGGAAGTTTTGAATTTGCTTTGCTTTGCATCAGGAATTAGCTGGGAAGATTCCAGCAGGGAAATGAGAGCTATTTGGTGTTGGCTATGCTGCTCACACGGCTCTGGCTGTCTCCTGAGCAGCTGAACTCAACCCCTGGAATGAGTTTCCTGGGTGAATATCACATTGGATTTCCATTAATGTGCTAAAACATTACTTAAAATTCGCTTCTCTCAGTCAGACTGATCTATCTCTGTGTCCATCTGCATCATTTTATTTCCACAGCACCCATCACTGCTCCATCTAATTATTAATTCCTGCACCGGAATGCTTGCTGCAAGCTCCCATCAAAGGCTTGGAGATACAACTGGAGTAAACTAGTTCAAAAATGCAAAAAAACCCAGATACTGTCTGAATTTCCCTACACTTAATCCCATTTATCCAAGCCCTTTTAAAATTCTGAACAACTTTCACACATCCAGGAAGGGGTGGGGGGACAGGGGAATGAAAATAAATGGACATTTAAGTTTGCTCAGACAAAATTCCCCTAGAAATGGCAACATCTGATGGAAAGGAGAAGAGTTTGGTGATTATTTTTACTGTAGGGGAGTTTGTGAGCCCCCATACAAATGTCGGGACACTGAGCCTGGAAGCAGCCAGGGAAAAGAGTGGAAGAGCTCAAATCAGGAGGCAGGAGATGTGATAATACCTGGGGACAAGGCACAGGAAAAAAGGGATAGATCATCCTGAGAAGGATGCAAGGAACCAGCGCAGGGAAGGGATTACTGGGATCATTCAGGGAATGACAAAACTACAAGACAAGGCGCTGGTATTTTTGTCAAGTGGAGGCTGAAAGGCATCAGCTGCCAAAAGAGCAGAGGAAAAAGGAGGAGGAAAAAGCAGAGGAAAAAGGAATTTCAGCTTTCCAGCTAAACACGACCAAGGAGGGGGCAGTGACAAGCAGGCAGAAGCCAGGAATTGTCTCCTCTCCCCCTCCAGCCAGAGATTTCCAGAAGTGGGAGATTCCAGTATCATTCTTCATGGATTTTAAGCCTTCCCCAGTTGGAAGGGAGGGAAAAGCAAAGCCCATCTCTGTCGGAGACGTTGCAAGAATGAGTCACTCTCCCCTCACCCCAGAGCGCGCCGGCTCCTCCAGGTGACAGCTCACGTGGGAGGATAAATATAAATAAAGAGAGGGAAGCTGCAGCATTTTGATGACTCATGTAATATTCATTTTGAATTAATTTGTACATGATTCTATAAAAAAGAAAAAAAAGGCAGACATTCCATAAGATTTTTTTTTTTTTTGCAAGCTCCAATTTGCTGCTGGCAAGGAGCAGCGCTCGGGTCTTTTATGGGTATTAGTTCCATAGTGTATAGCAGGAGGCAGAGGAAGTTTAATTATGATTCACTGAGCCACATTGTGGGTATGTTTTAAAGCCACTTAATTAGTGTAGAAATATACAGCTGTAATTATCCTGAAATATGGCCTAATTAACCTATCGAAAACCCATGCACGTGGCTCAGGAAACTTGGAAGCATTAATAGTCTATTAATACACCGGGGCTGACAGCCCGTCATGCTCACATTTGGGAACAGGAACCTCCTCCCGTGACCTCCCATTGAGCAGAGATTCCTGTGGCAGGTAAATCCTGCCCTTTCCCTGTGCTGGGAAGGACTGGGACGGCTCCTGCCACAGTCTCTGAGGGTATAAAGTTGGAATAAAGTTGCTGCGGTCCAGCTCTTCTGCTGATCATCCAAACCTTTATTCTGTCCTCTTCCTCAGTCCTGAAATTCATCTCCCACCCCCCTCAGCCTTCACCAGACATTCCTGCAGGTTCAGGGTGTCCTCAGCCACTCCAGCCCTGCTCTGTCATTGTCCCCTCTCTGGAAGCAGAAGCGATTAAACGCTGCAATGGGCCGTTCCCTCCTGGATGGATTCCCAGCCCTGGAGCGGAAAGGAGATAATCAGGGAGATAGCGAAGGCACAGCTGAAGCAAAAAGGTGATGGCGAAAGGTCTTGTGTTGAGTGCTGGGTGTTAGAGCTGATAAAAGCTGGAAAAACCAATTATCACTTCAAAGGCACCGTGATATCCAAGGCTGCCCGGTCCCTGGAAGTGTCCAAGGCCAGGTTGGACGGGGCTTGGAGCAACCTGGGACAGTGGAAGGTGTCCCTGCCCATGGCAGGGGGTGGAACTGGATGAGCTTTAAAGTTCCTTCCCACCCAAACCATCCTGGGATTCTACCACAGATCTTCCCAAACCATCTTGCAGACCCAAGGAATTGGGCATTTTGCCCTCAGATTGCTGCTTACAGGAGCTTTTACAAAGTGAAACAGCAAATTAATGCCCTGTCCCTTATTCCATTGTTTTGTAGGAGGAAACCAAGGCACAGGCCTGGAAATTTAATTCCCTGACTCTGCCTTCCTTAGGCCCTGCTCCAACAATCAGGCCATGCTGCCTCTTCACTGGGAAAACTGATTTTAACAGAGCTTCATCTTCCAGGAAGGGGCATTTATTTCTTCCACTTGAGCTGAAGAAGCAGCAGAAAGACAATCCCTGGATTGGCAGGGAGCAGTGGTGGGGGCTGAGAGGAGTGCGGTGGGGAGGGAAAGGCAGGAAAGGAGCAGCTGGCACGAGGTTCTTCAGGCAGAGCACACCACCAAATATTCAAGCGGTGTCTTCATCCTCTTGGTGATCAAAGCAACCGAAATTGAATCCGGCTTGTAATCATCCACAGGGTAGTTTGCTTAAAATTCCCCTAATTATGGAAGTGCAGAAAATTACTGCTCCGTGGTGAACTGAATAGGAAATTGAAGGCTCCCACAACCCAACTGCTGCCACGGCCGCTTAAAGACAAAGCACGAGGGAGGTTCGGAGGGAAGAAGAGACAAAGAAACGCAGGTGGAAATGAGCAGGGAGAGGAGGGGAGGACCAAGGGAGGGAGGGAATTGTCTCTCTCCTACATCTCTCTGGGATGCCACCAGTTTTGGAGAGCTGAGAGCTGAGGAGAGCACTGAAATGCAGCCTCAGTGAGCGGGCCCTGCCACTTCCCCAGCAATTCTGACACTTGACACTGTAGCACCGGCAGCATTTTGTCCTGATCTTCTGTCTGAAACCCAGAGAACTCTTCTGAGCACCCTTCTGCCCGACATGCGAGAGTGGGGCGTCTCTCTGGAGAAATAATCTGTATTATTTTCTCTTGGAGTGCTCTTGCAGTGGCAATTCCTCGTGAGAGGTGACAGCAGGTACCACAGAGGGCTCAGCTGAGGCACTTAGGGACAAGGGGCTGGAAGAGGCTGTTTTGCGTTCACAAGAGGTGTTCTCTTCAAAATTTACCTATATTTTAGGCCAGTTCGCAGAGCAAGTCCTCTCCTTGTCCTCTCCAAACAAGCCGTGGCAAGGATCCTGACCGAGTTATCTTGCTCTGGATGTTCCACACTGAGTGTAAGTGGGATTCTGCTGGCTCCATCTCTCTCCGGAGCACGCACGAGCTGTGATTAAGCAGAGCACTTTGCTTACTTAATATCAGTGTCACTCCCAGAGCCCCGTGTTCGCTCGGAATGAATGAGCTCAGCAGTGCAGAGCAGAGCCTGAGTTCCCCGCAGTCACAGGCGGCTGCTTGGGCTCCATCCTCCTCCTCCTCCTCCTCCTCCTCCTTCCAGCACAGCACATCAAAAGCTGCCTACAGGAGTCAAATCATCCTCCTGGGAATGCCACCCCCGTCAGAAACCAGTGCTGGGGCGGGAAAACACCACAGACAAGTGTAATTCACTCCACCCGTGTGTTTCTGCTCAAATAAACCCTCCGGTTCTTTCGAGATAAACAACAACAGAAAATAACCACTGAGCCAAAAATGGGTATTTTTGCAGCAACCATGGTGTGGCTCTTTTCATCAACCTTCAGCCACTGGGAGTACCTGAGCTTATAGGAGTGGTTTTAATCTCTGCAAGGTCTTTTTAAGGTCCTTAAACACTTACAAAAAGTGAGTTAAGCATTGACCATGTGAGAATTTCTCAAGGAGGAGCAGAGGCTGGCCAGGATTTAAAGGTCCGCAATGGAGCAGAGTCTGGGTGCCCAAATTAGCTCCTTTTTCCACTTGAGGTGTAACATTTCTCTTTTCTATCGTATCCCATTGTAAATCCAGGTGAACACAGGGATTTAGACACTTTCATCACATGGAGTGCCACAGGACTGTGCTTCTTTTTCCTTAATCCAGGTGTTTTTTCCCCCCAGAAATGTTTATTTCATAGTCAACTTCCAATATAATTTGTACCTTGTTTTGCATCACTCTAAATCATTTCATTAATGAAAAAAAAAAAAAACCAAACCCAAGTCATTATAAAACAAATATACAAAATACACAGAGCTAATCTTTCCTTTATATTGCAAGGATTAAATAAACAGAAACATCAGCACAAAGTATTCCAGACACGTTGGGCTGCCATAAAATTTAGTAGGTGAACTGTTCATTTACATATTCCCCAAATGCAACGGGATGACACTTTTGAAATTAAAAACTGATGATACAAACGGCATTTAAAGTTCATTTAATATTATTTGTTAAAATTTCGCTGACAAATTTGTCATATGTGAGGCAGATCCTATTACTAGAGGAAGAAAAAAAAAAGCAATTGAAATCCAAACCCACCCCAAGACTGAAGGGTCTATTAAGACAGTAGATGAGAATTTGCATTATCAAATAATCCTAAACAGGAGAATTTATAAATGGAAATGTAAACTGTGCAGGGTTTTAAATGTTAATCCGTCCCCATAACTAGTTTCATAAACAGATTGACTGTGTTTCTCCTGGAGACAATGCAGAGACGTTTCCCTGGGGGATTGGGAGAACCCAAACAGCAGCAGTTGGGTTTGTGAATAACAAACCTGGAGCCACCTGGGATTGGGTTGAAGAGGTGCAGGTGAATCAATAGTGCAGTGCAGGGTCTGTCTGTGCACTGGGTCCGGCACCAGCCCTGGTTTTGGCATTTCTGTGCCCCTTTCCCACCCATTTCTGAGTTTCCCACCCATTTCAGACTATCCCACACACCTGCACGTCACCACTCCCCGGATCCTAAACCCCAGGCAAATGCTGAATTCCTACAGAGCAGTGACACCATCCCTTGGCCTGGAGCTTGGAAAACAATCCCACTGCCCAAAAAGATGCAGAGGAAAACTCTTTCACCTGTTTGATTGACAGGTGGCTCATGCACTGCTTAAAAGCAGGTAGATACTTGGATTTCTTTTTGTTTGCTTATTTATTTTCCCCTCACATAAATATGGAAGGGAAGCACTGCAGGTGAAGCGGTGCATGGAGATTAATCTGGTTCATAGCCCTCATAAATATTAACAGACTGGTAAATGTGTAACCTTATTTCTTTGTCCCTCTGCTCTCATCTCTTCTAAGCTATTTTCACCAGGGAAGGTTAAGTAAGTTGGAAAATGAGACCATGGAAAAAGGGAAGGTGTTCATGCAGAGCCAGTATCCACATGAGTGGGATCAAAGCTTTCTTTCCTTCCTTCCTTCCGAATTCCAAATTCCTTCCCTCCCTTCCGTCCTTTTCAGACAGAATTTTTCTGTTCTCTCCCCTTGCAACAATTCCACCACGCGAACAACGGAGTGGGGAATGAACAGACACTTCCATTTGCACTGTAATAAAGAGTGTGTGGGGAAAACAGTGGAGGAAAAGCTTCATCCACAGATTAAAGCAACAGGCCTTGTCCCTGAGGAATTTCCCTGGAGGATGGTGATCCCTGAGCCAGGCAGGAGCTTTGTGCCACAGGAGCGACCCGAGTGAAAAGGGCTCCATGGCATGAAATGCAGAAGGGGGTTTCTAGCAGCAGGATTTATCCGTGACTTCGAGCATTCACAGTATTACCGATGTGACACTCAGAAAAGCAAATGGATGGAGCCATTAGGCCACAGAATCCCTCAGAGCCTGGCTGCAGCTGTAAAAGTGAGTGTTTAAGGGCCAGGTTCTGGAGTAAACTCGGGCGATGGATGCTCCAAATGGGACCGGGGGAGGTGGGGACAGGGAAGGGTCAGTGCTCTGCCCTGAGCAGAAAAGGAGGGGAGAGCAGGGACGTTCTCCTTGCTGAGGTGTTACGAATGATTTTTGAAGGTTGGCTTTCACCGTATGTTGTATTAATTATGAATTATATTATAGGTTATATTAGGGATTATAATGTTGGGTATTATGATATTATCCAGTGGAAATACCAAGAGTGTAAGATATATGTTAAAGGTTTAATGTTGTCGGGGTGGCTTTGACCGTACAAGTTCGGTTTCGCGGCGGTTGGGTGAGCTCGGGTGACAGCGCCCGTCCTGTGGGGAGCGGGGCCACGGACGGAACGGGAGCGCTGACCAATGGAAACGCCGCTCGCCTCAGGGGCGCTGACCAATGGAAACGCCGCTCGCCTCAGGAGCGCTGACCAATGGAAACGCCGCTCGCCTCAGGGGCGCTGACCAATGGAAACGCCGCTCGCCTCAGGGGCAGAAAAGCGCGGGCTCGCAGAAGATTGACAGGGGGGCGTGGCCACGGAACACCAGGGGTTGCTCCGCCTCAGCCCTGAGGGGATAAAAGGCCCATCCGCCATTTTGTGACCGAGCCCCTGACAGTCGGCCACGCCACCAGCACTCTGTCCCTTTTTGCTTTGCGAATATTTTCGCGTTCTCAGTAAATTTTAATAACTCATATCCATTTCAGATCTGGGTCGTTTTTAACAGAGGGAAGGGTCTCCAGCCTGCAGGGCTTGGGGGTAAGCATGGGGCACAGCATCACGTCACAGGCTGCTTCCCCTGCAGAGCATGTCTGGCTTACTCCGAACCTCTGCTGCAAAAAAGCTGCTGAGGCTGGAGAAACTTGCAGGGTTTCATTTCACACCGAGCTCCTGGGTCACGGGGGGATGTTCTCCTCACATGGTCCCAGTGGTGAGCAGGGACATGGATCCTCAGCACCCCAAAGCCAGGACATAACAGCACAAGCAGGATGGGACTACAGAAAGATCTGAAACTGCAGCTTGGGTTGTGTCTCCTCTTCCCAATCCCTGTGGGGCTGGGCCAAACCTTGAGCTGGAGTCCTCCAGCCAGAAGAGAGTGAGAGGCAGAGAGACACACGGGGCACACACACAGTTTAGGAAAGGACTGTTTCTCCAGTAATTAACATTTGTGTCCTGCTGTTTTTATTTCCCGTGTCCGTGTTTCTCCATCCAGCAGCGCAAATGATGTGGGTTTCAAAGCAATCATGCCATTTTCTGTTAGCTGATCTTTTAATGCCTAGGATTTATGAAAGATGGCACCCTATATTTTTGTGTTTACATGGATCATTGCTGAATTGGAACTCATCCTGTTTTCATGAAAGGATTCCTCCCTTTTTGGCAGAGCAGACAAGTTTGTTTTCAAATCTAGCCTATGTGAAAGATCATGTGGCCATGAAGGAAATCTTGAATCCGTTCCAAGTGGTGAGTCTCATGAAGGCAGATTTGTACCAAAACCTCTAACACTTGCAGTTTCAGATATTTTCAGCAGGGAAAACCCTCAGCTTGGCGAAATTTCACAGAGGAGACATATTTCACTGACATGAGCTTTCCTGAAAGACAAAATTGTGAATCATACACAAAGGAAGGAAGGGGGGGAAAAAGCAGCTGAGATTTTATACAGCATTGCCATTGATCAGCTGCCCTGAAAAGCAGCCACTGCTGGGGAGAGCAGAGAGCCAAACCTCTGCAGAGATGCATCAGGTGAGGATGCAGATGGGGACTGGGAGAGTCATCCAAAATGAGGGAAGCAGAGGAAAATGGTGATGGATTTGGAGCGTGGCTCTGGGTTTTAACAGGAGTAATTGGACATTGGGTAGAACACCTGCACTCCTCTCCCTCCGTGGGGATGGGTGACACTCCCCAGCAGCGTCCTGTGCCCCTGCTGTGTGATACACCCTCGTCTGAGTCCCTTTAATCACTCCCGGGCAATCCATTCCCTGGGGGCCTCTCCAGGAGCGTGGAGCTCGGGCAGTAATTGTCCTATCTTGGGCTGACACCTCAGCAACCGAAAATCCAGAGGCAGAGCTGGAAAGCCATTAATGTTTAGCACCCAGGGAAGCTGCTGCCTGTCAGGAGCGCCCATCAGCCCGAGCTTGGCAAGGCAGAACGTGTTAGCAACATCTCAGGGTGCTGGAGGATTTTATCGGCCTGACAGCAGCAGGCTCACCCTGCTCTTCTCCTGCTCTGCTGCAGATCCAGCACCGTGGAGAAGGGAACGCTGTGGGAAGGACACCACCAGGCCCTGGCAGCTTCAGGGCAGGATTGGGTTTGGGAAAATGGACATGCAGCGAGGTCTTCTGGCCAGACCCAGCTGGTGGAGCACAGCAAATGCTCCTCGCTGCTCCCAGGGATGCTGTTCCCAGCAGGGACAGGCTGGGACCAACTCTGAACAGAGAGAAGGATTTATGGCTCAACTAAACCAGCAGAGGAAGGATTCCCAAAGCAAATTAATTGATTTTGCTTTGTTAGTGTGGGCAGAACTGTGGCTTTGAGCCTGGGGTGAGCTGCTCCTGCTTCTGGAATAGCCATGGGACAACTGGAGGAGCCTGAGGGACATCTGGTCCCTCTCTGGGGGCACACACGGGACAACAGGAATGCTCTCCCTGCTGTTTCCAGGAGCAGCTCAGAGCTGTGTTGCCTGGCCCAGAAGGATTTCTGACACAGGACACAAAACCTCTTGAGGAGAACCGAGCCTGGGAGAAATACAAAAACCCTTAAAATTAAACAGCCCAAAAGGCCCTCCTGCCTTATCCTCGTGTTCCAGTACTTAGCCCCAGTCACATACCGAGCTTTCAGTCCCTTCTTTTATTTCTGATCCCTGTAAGTTTCTCGTGGAGGAATAATTTCCCTGACCCCTGAAGACCTCGGTTAAGCCTGCTGACAACAACTTGGCTTTTCTGAGTTCCTTCTCGCAGCTTCTTAATCTGCTGACCCCCAAAATTCTTCGAAGTGCAGGTTGAAAACCATGGACCTGCGGCATTTTGGACCTCAAAAAAAACCACGGACCTCAGCTCCGACCTTAAAACTGCTTCACCCGCACCAGGGGGTGGGAAAATGCGCCATGGATCCACATTCCTGCATGGAATTTCCCAGCCCCCTGTGAAAGTGAATAAGAAAAGGAAACAAGCAGGGAGTCAGGAGGCTGAGGCCTGGATTTGGTGGTGCTGATGGCTCTCTGATGGCTCTCTAAATAGCCCCGTTTAGCTGTGGAGGTGTTGGCTGTGTCTGATTCCGAGGAAGATGATGCTGCTGTGCCTCAGTAAAGCATTTTATGAGCTCTGCTGGAAGATCAGCTAATGCCAGGCTCGTGTGCAGTGATACTGTTTTGATAGCAGCCTGTCTTGATGGAAAACCCTGTGTTTTTTCCACGTAGGAGGAAATATTTCTCCAGCAGCTTGCAAAACAACGTGTTCCTTCACCTCGTGGCTTTTGATACCCATCAGAAAAAGTTCACTGGCAGAGATACAATCACCAGCAGCTCCTGCAAGTGTTTAGATAACTGCACCAGGAAGGGTCTCAGGGGCTGGGAGTGCAGCAGAGCCATCCTGCCTCTGAAAACTTTTAAGCATCCAAATTTCTGGCAACAACAACAACAAAAACAAACAAACAAACAAACAAAATCACAAAAACCCACACACACACATACCAAATAAAAAACCATCCCACCCCCCCAAAAAAAAACCAATAAAAGGGGCTGGGCAGGGGCTGTGAAGTGCAGAGACCTTCTCCCAGCTTGCACCTCCCGTCCTGGCTCCACAAGCACGGGTCCCATCCAGAAGGAGCCATTGATCGGCGTGACTAATGGGGGCTTTAAGGAGGAGAGCGTGCCAGATCAATATGCAATCCACAGTACATGAATCACTCCAGCTTTCCCAATTTATTTGCCTCCAAATCAAATGGATGAAAAAAAGATAAATACACAGCCGTGGGGAGGCCGGGCTGGGGGGGCCGAGGAAGGCAGGTGGGGAGGCAGAATCTCGTAAGGCATAATTAACTGGCTTTTATCATTCTAACAAAGCATTAAGCCAGTAAATCTATGGAAATGGGAATACTCCAGAGGGTCGTTACTGGCAGAAGGCAGAAGCTCTGGAAAATTGCTTGTCTTCTCCAAGTGGCTGGGGTTGAGGAAGGGAAGGCCCTGACACAGCCCCTATATCCAGCCAGGACAGCATCCCACATTCCCATGCTGGAGCTTCCCCTTCCCACTGCCCTCTCAGAGCTCCTCCAGGCTGGGGGGAAAGCTAGAGGTGCAAAAAAACTGGGTACATTTAATTCAAAAGAGGAGGAGACTTATATTCTCTGGGGATGAGACAAGAGAAAATGATAATTTCTTCCTTTTGGGGTGAACAGTGCCCAGCACCAGAGTTGCTGCCCAGCCTGGCACAGGGAGAGACTCCTCTGAGAGGTTCTGGGCACAGAGATCACAGGGTCCCACACACCCAGGTACTGCAGACGTCCATCAGCATGCTCATGTTGCACCAAACAGAAACAGGGAAAAGTGTGGGGCAGAAAACTTTTTTTTTTTTTTGACTGACAGAAATCTATCTCAAATTGAAGCAAAAAGTGGATGTGTTGCCAATTTTCCCCCAATGACCAGTAGAAATACAGTTTAGATTGGGTCATTCCTTTCCTCCAATAACTTTAGATTGTTCCATTTTGATTTTAAGCTTTAGGGTATTTTACAGCATTCAAGTTTAAACTTCAAGTGAAAGGGTAAATTTTGACTCAGACTTTCCCAGACTTTGTGTCCTGATTGCATGAGACTGAGGTGCCTTGATAATTTCAAACCATGTTTTTCCAACCCACAAGATTCCTCGTGAACGCTTCCAAATCTTGAATAGTTCTGCTACAACAAATGAGCACTTTTCAGTGAAGGACAAAAATGCATCTCGGGGAAAAAATTGCCACTGTGTCTGCCTGTCAGAAGCAATCTCATGCTCACCATTCTCCTTCCAGTTCTCTCCTGCTTCTTAATCTCTGCTCACTCCCAAACGCAGCATGGGACAGATTTGGGGCAGATTCCCACCCTCTGCCATAGAAACAACACTTCCCTGTGTCCCAGCTGAGGGCAGTGTGTGTTGGCATGGGAAGAGCATTACAACCATCAGTTGTTTTAAAGGCCCAGCCTAAGTTTACAGGGACAGCCTCAGGTGTGACTTGGCGTCCCCAGTGAGCGATGCGGTTGTGGTTCCAGTGGTTTTCCTCTGCTCCCATCCCTTACAGTAGGATTTCCTCCCCTCAGGGTGGCACATCCCTCTCAGTTGCTCTCCTCTTTGTAATTCCAGCTGGGAATTCCTCTGCTGCCGAGGCAGAAAGAGGGGTTTTGTCGCCACGTGGCAGTTTTTAATTTCCCCGTGCGAGGCGATGCTATCGTGGCTCTGCCAGTGTGCTGAGCACGTGCCTTATCTGCCTGCCCGTGGAAAAGCAATATCAATTTGGTGGCGTTGAGGGCTGCAGCGAGAACAATGAGCTGTGCATTGTTAAACAAGGCACCAGCCCTGTGCTGTACAAGTGGAACAAGTGTAATCGCTGACACAGGCTCTGAGCATAATTACGGCTCACCAGCAAGCACAGGAACCTTCCCTGCCTCCCTCCTTCGCCTGAGCTATCCTATATTTTATATATCCTGGGTCCTCAGTGAGAGGGGACGGCCTGAGCCTGCGCCACGTTGGACATCAGGAGAAATTTCTTCATGGAAAGGGTGGTCAGGCTGCCCAGAGGGGTTTGGAGTCCCCATCCCTGGAGGTGTTTAAGGAATGACTGGATCCTTGGCAGTCAGTGGGGATCAGTCACAGCTTGGACTCGATGGTACCTGGTTCTGTGGTATCTCACAGCCTTTGAGAAAAGCCTCACTAATGCTGAAATCCCACTGAGCAGCTGCCTTCAACTGATTTTAAAATGGAGAAGGGTCATTGCTTGGACCCTGGATGACAGCACAAGGCATCCATGTGTTCCTCCAGAGCAATCCCACCACCTGACACAGGGAGGGAACTGCCCTATCCTCCCACCTGAGTGTGCCTGGATTTTTTTTTTTTTTTTTAAGCGAATCCTAAAGCTCTGAGGTCTAATTGCTTCTCGTAGCAGCCAGATTCACATAATGACTACAGTGTTTTGCCATGCTGAATAGCAGCTGTGTATCAGTAATATCTCTGGAGCAAGGTCAACTGCTCTGCAATAAAACTCCATCCTGCCTTTCATATCCCATCAGCACAATCAGTGAATTGGGCTCTTCTCCGAATACCAAATGCAGCAGCAAACTCCAGAACGAGCTTCCTGCTCACTGTGAGAGTGACAGCTCTGCTTGGTGAGCCAGCACTGGATGCACATTCCTGATGCTGCAGTGCTGCTGCCGTTCCCCCCAATCCTTGCTCAGAGCTGTTTCCAGCCCCACTCCAGCCAGGTAAGGCTGCAGTCTCAGTAGATCTCACAATTGGTTAACATGGCCAGGCAGGCAGAGAGGTCACCCCAACCCAAACATGCACAGGAATTGGTGGTAAAACCCATTTCCCCACAGCTTTCCACCCTGATCTCCCAAAACCACTCTCCCCCTCCATCCTGACCCCTGCCCCAGCCTGCCAAACCAACCCCTCCTTCACGTGGGCACTTTAATGTTCCTGCTTTCATCCCTCTTTAAAAAGAAAAGGAATAACAGGGTTAAAAATCTGTTTCAACAAGTTTTCCTTTCCTCCTCCCGCTTCTTAAACAGATATTCATAAACCCCGTGCCTGTTTTCCCATGGCTAATTAGCAGAGCAGATAATAAGCTGGTTTCATGGAGTTAGCATTCATCAGTGTCTCTGCTAACTGGGTTAATTACACAGTGCATGGGCATTTGTCAAAGGCAGGATGGTGAGGATGGGTCTCTTTTTCCCAGGATTTTCCAGGCAGCACCACCAATTTTTGCAACAATTCTGATTTTCACAATAATTCCGATTTTTGCAATAATTCTGATTTTCCAGTGGTTTTTCCCCAAGCCCTAGTGCCACCAGCAGTGTTGCTCTGGCTGCCAGCTGTGTCCCCAGCCTTGGGTGTCCCGTGTGGCCCACACCCATGGTGGGTGAGGTGTTTCACACAAATGACAGTGTCTCTATCCCAGATGCCCCTTTCTCCCAAGAACTGTTAAATTTTTGGTCAGTGAAGGGCTCTGAGCATTCTGCAGCTTGAATTCTTCATATCTCAAGACAAATACACAAATGAATTGTAGACAGGCAGAGACACCAAAAAAAGGGTGAATACAAGGCTAGCCTTCCAGGGGTAAAGAGCAGCATCTCTGCTGGCAGAGGAGAGAAAGGAGAGACGAATTCTCAGGCTCAAGAGCAATTTCAGAACCCACTCAAGCTTCATGACACTCTGAAATCTCAGTGCACCTCAACAAGATCAGAAATTGGTTTACATTCCCTTCTTTGTGTTTATGGGTTTGTAAAAGCTGGTTTATTTTAGTCCATTGTTACTCTAGGATATTATAGCAAAGGCATCTATTGGGAGGAGAGCTAGGGTTCATTATAAAGTTGCTTAAACAAAGTCACTGCTGTCAGGAAATCAGAGAGTATTGTATTTTTATTGCACTGCAAGGGAATACCTTAGCAGCAGAGTTAACCAAGGCCTGGCACCTGATGGGGGAGAGTAGAGCTGTGGTCAGATGCAGTCAGTAGAAAAATTACTTTTCACTTCTCAGAGGACACAATTTCACCTGCAGGGTTTCATTTCTTACTCTGTTCCATGCTTGCACAGTGGCTGTGATTCCCCTTTTGCTCTCACTGCTGGAGAAAAGGCACCAGGCTGAGTGTGCCCCCCAAAAAAGCCTTATTTTAACCATAAATGTGAAAGGTTTTGGCCTTCCTGTGGAGCTTCACATCCACGTGCCAGGCCCTGCTTCTCACTCTGGAAGGCCAAAGGACCCATCCCTTCTGCTGTGACCCCTGAGCTTCTGCTGAAAATAGGATATTTCACCCCCCTTTCACCTCTTCACTCTCCCCAATCCCAGCCTCTGGGCTTCCTCTCTGTTGCCTCCTTCCCAAATGTTTTTCCCACGTCTTACTCAACCAAGGAGTTCATGAGCAAAACCCATCTGTAGAACAATTTGAAAGCAACTTTGCAGCTGCCTCGTGATAAGAGGCAGAGCTGGTATCAGGGATGTTCACTTCAGAGCCACAGAAATAATTGTCTCTGCTCATGGGGAGAGAGAGACTGGGGGAAAATGCCCCACGCTCAGCACTGCCCAGATGGCCTGGCTGGCTCCTGCCTGCATTTCTGAGCTGCCATCCCATAGTCTTGGCTGTGTTTTGCCCAGGACACCTGGAGAACATTTTCCCTGAAGAAAGAGAGGCTGGAAACTCTCCAGGCACAAGTTGAGTGCATTCCTTTACCCACTGCACTGACAGGGCTCAACAACTCCCCTGACACCTCAGCAGCTTCACTCAGCTGATCCCAGGGGTGGCTTTGCACCAGAAGGAAGTGAATTAGAAATGAAGAGCATTGCACACATCCATTGCTGTGATTCATTAGTCACTGGTTAATATCAAAGAGATGGAGAGCGACTTTTCACACAGGCAGACAAGGGGGAACAGTTTTAAACCAAAAGAGGAGAAATTTACATCAGATGTTAGGAGGAAATTGTTCCCTGTGAGGGTGGTGAGGCCCTGGCACAGGTTGCCCAGAGAAGCTGTGGTTGCCCCATCGCTGGAAGTGTCCAAGGCCAGGTTTCCAACCCAAACCCTCCTGGGATTCTATGATTTCCTCAGTTATTCTTAATAATTAATCAGAATCTCTGAGCCCTCTGGGGAGGGACTGTGTTTGCTTCGGGCCTGTGCAGTGCACAGCATTTGTCTCTGCTCTCAGCTGGCTTCAGCTGGTGCCACAATGAACTGAATCCTTGAAAACCGCCCTGACACATTAAAAACTTTTCTCTGAAGGCAGAGTGAAAAATAACACTCCCTCCACAGAGCTAAACCCCAAATGCAGGCACTTTTAAAACTTCCTTTATAACTTTCTGATCCAGATCTGAAAATAGGCTGTCAGATCAAGCCAACAAATCGCAGCTCTGCCCTTCCTCCCTTAATTCCATGCCGGGATCAGCGTTCCTGCCGGAGCTGCACAAGGAACTGAATGAATAAACAGCTCTTGCCTTCAAACCCTGCACCTTTTCCTGCAAAGATAATCACACACACTCTTGATTTAATAGCTGATTCCGGAGGAGATTAAAGCTGAAAGGAATAGGCCACATATGAGGAGTTTTTATCCGTAGGTGGGAGACAGTTCCAAGGCAGCCACACAGGCTGGAGGAGTGGACAAAGTTTCCTCTGTCACCTGAAAAATGTGGCTTCTTAAAGGAGCTCTGGCTCAAAACCCTGGGGATTTTGTGCCTTGCTGGGACAGCATGTGATATCCTGGGGCAGCGTGTGACATCCTGCCAGCCTCAAAGCCCCTTGCCAAGGGTCACCCTCAGACAGGGATATTATTCAGATTCATTCTTCATTTCTTATTCAGGGAAAAAAATCCCGATTTAAGGATTCCTGACCCTTGGCTGGTGAATGAGGTGTGAGTGAAAGCAGTGGCACTGTGGCTGGGTGCCCCTGACATCTCCTTGATCCTCTTGTTGGGTCAGACGGGTTCTGCAGCTCTTCGAGACTCCAAATCCCCAGAAACAAATCCTCCTAAAGAGACCAACTATGCCTAAGCTGGCTCTCCAAGTGCCAGCTCCAAGCTCTGAGCTGTAATACAGAGGAGACAAACTGTGCACCCATTAGCACCACATCAATATCATTTAAAGCCCCATTCTGAGGAGGGCCTGGCAGCCCTCTTAATGCATTTCATTTCCCTGTGTCTCTGAGTGGACATAAATAATTGTGCAGCGCTGGCCCTTCCCACCCCTTCCTCTCCAGCCAGACGGATTATCTCTTGTTCTTTCCCCAGATTTGGCTCCGGGATGCAAACACCATTTACGGCCACTGATTGTTCGACAGGCCAAGTGTATAATGTACCATAAAATGAGATTTTAATACTCAGTGGGAGATCCAAGCAGCTCTGTTTTGTCACAGCGGCCTCTGTTCCCACACTTGAGTGATCCCCAGCTCTTGGAGCTTCCCACTGGGTTCAGGAGAACCTGGAGTGAGGAGAGCACTGATCCAGCGTGGGCTTAATGATTCTGTTTTCTGCTGTTGTTTTTACCACTTCGTCCTCAGATTTTTGCCTTGCAAGGGCTGCCCTTGGTCCTAATCTTAGTTCAGACTGCCAGGAACTCTCTGGGCAGAGGACAGGCCATAAGATGAAGGAAAGTTCCACAAATAGGGATGGCAGGCTCAGCTCTGGAATGTTTCTCCCACAAAGCAAAGCTGAGGGATCAGTTTTATCCTCCCAAAGTTGGGAAATCAGCAAAGCTGAGCCTGGGGAGCAGACTGCAAGCAGAGGAGAGGAAAATCTATCATGAATTAATCACAATAGGTCGTCTTTCCTCAGCCTCCTATAAAACTGCAGTGTGATAATTTAGTGGTGAGAATATCTTCTAATGAGCTTCGAGGAAACTGCAGTCGTCTTAATGGGCTTCTTAATGAAGAATCATTTAGGATTTTATTAACACTGAGGAAAAACACATGGTGTTTGGTAGCTGTTTGGAGCGGGGTGAACATGAATGATTGCTTCGAATGCTCAAACATGAGCGCTCTAATGGGCCCCTCTTTGGTGCTTGAAGGATATCACAGTTTGGGTCTTTGGGAAGAGTATCCAGAAAGAAGATTTTATGTTGGTCCCTGAAACAGAATTTCCAGCACATCCAGCGCTCTGGCAAGTGCCATTGGTGCCGTATGGTCCCCAGATGTTCTCTCAAGTGAAGAGAGTGTGAAGAGCCAGTGGAAACCACCAGTGGGTCTCAGCTTTGAGTCTCATCCTGGGTTTGTTCCAGGTTCGTCCAAAGAGCAGTGTTTGCCAAGTAATCCCAGTTTTTCATTTTGCTCCTACCTGTTACCTTATATTTTAATCCTTTTTAAGTTCTAGCACCACTCAAACTTCAAGCAAGGTCCTGGTGCACCTGTTGAGGTGGACCAGGAGAGCTGGGAGAGGACAAGTTGTCATTTCCCATCTCAATTTACCCAGTTAATAGGCAATTTGTTCTGTGGGCATCACGTATCAGCACTTTGAGTGAATAAAGCCAAGAGTTTCATGCTCTGCAGCCCTTCTGTGGGATTTGTTCAGTGCAGAGAGGCTGAGCTTGCCTGTAGATCCCAGTTTCCAATGCCAGCAGCTCATGGGAAATGTTTCTTTCTAGTTCTGAGAATGGCTTCAGAGAAAGCTAATTCCAGCCAGGCTATTGTGAGCAGGCAATCAGACAAGCAGGGATCCTGCAAGAAGCAAGAGAGGTGCTACGACAGGGACTAAAGAGGTTATTTTTCCTCTCCCTTGGCCTAGGTTTGCTGCAGGACTTTTCTCCCAACTTTCTCTGATCACATCCCTCCATCCCTGCTCCCTGTGGGAGCACCAGGCACCTTCCAGCCTCTACACCTCCGTCAGGAGAACTGGTGATGGATCTCTCCTTGAGCCAAAAAAAAAGGCCTTCCCTAATTTTAAGCTTCCTAAAGGACATCTAAATCTGTCCCTGAGAGACCAGCAGTGGGGAAAGACAGAAATAGCCACGAAATTACTGCCTTAATCTATCTCTGCTGCTTACTGTGCAGTCCCAAAGCCAGCAACAACCACACAATTATGGAGTTAATTAAATGGGTATCTGTGCCCTTAAACGTAAAACACAACCAGGAGGTACCTGCAGCATCCGTTGAGTTGAGAGAAATAAAGAAGGCAAAAGAAGGGGGAATGGAAACATTTTGGATTAAGATAAAGGAAGGGAAGGGTGCTCATTTTCTTTCCAGATGCTCCACTTTGATAGATGCCAGGAGCTGAACTCTTGTTTAAACAAGATCTTGTTTTTCCAAGATTTGTGCCTCGGTGCAGTAGAAGCAGCAAGGGAGGGGGTTTTGCCAAATTCAATAGAATCAGTCAATAATATTTCATTAACACAGAGGCAGTATCATAAGCTTTTAAGTGTGGACACAGTGCTCACAATTTATTTTCAAGCTAGATTTATTGTCCCACTACAGCTGGCAGTAAAATAAATGGCAATATTACCATTATAATTAATCTCTAACCTTGAAATTCTAGTAATGACTGAAAAAAAAAAAAAGGAAAGGAAGCTCTCTTTGAGGAGGAATGTTCTGGGGAGGTATTATATGCAGGTGGATTTATTCCACATTCAATTAAAACATGAACACTTCTGTTACTCCATCAGCTTTGATTTGCCAACATCTTCTTCTGGTTTTACTGCAAGCAGAAATTAGGTTCTTGCGTTTCTAATGGAGTCAGCACCAGATTAAAAGAGTATTTACCCAAATAGTTCACGAGTGCTTTGGGCTGCGTTTGAATGGCTCCTAATTCACAGCAATTTGAGGACGGCATTCCCCGCAGTGTGTTTGGATCATGGAATGTGTATAACACGTAATATATTCCTGAAACTTGCAGGTTCCTGCCACAGAGGAGCTGTGGATCGTGCATGGCTGAGTTACCACCCCTTTTGTCTGCTTCAAGCGCCCTCCTCCACTTCTTTGGCTTCCCCTGGCCAAATTAACAATCACCACTCAGCATCAGGAGGTGTTTGCAGCCACAGAAGATCCAGCTACTGGTCCACAGCCTGAGTCTACTGCACAGAGAGGCTGAGATTGGCATAGCTTAAAGAAATAAGAATAAAAATCTGTTAAAATAGGGTGGGGGGGAAAAAATCAGCTGTCCCAGGCACATGGCGAGGTTTGAATCATTCTTTGTGCTGGGAAAGAACCTGGTGCCTTGAGAGTGATAGAGACAGTTTTGAAATTAGGAAGTTAGACATTATTTAAGCTTCCACTCTCTGTATTGCTAATTAATCTGGATTCGCTGTAGATGTTCCTCTCTGGTGGCTCCTGCTTTGCTTTCCAAGGGATGTTCACCCATCCCCTGGGGTGTGAGAGCTTGATTCATTTTTGGTTCAGTTCCCTGCTGTTGTGCCTAAATCATGGACACTGCACCTGGACACCAGTGTAGGATAACAACACTAACTCTGGATCCAGCAAACAGACCAAACTTGAGAAAACGCTGCCAAAGAAACCCTGAGGAAAGTGATGAAAATATAAAGGATTAGAAAGAGATAAGAGACAAAGAGCCTAAACATGCCCAGGGAGAGAGGAAATGAAAGCTGGGAAGTGGTGTTCAGTGGGTTGAAATCAACTCCCTGATGATCACAGATTGGCACCAGCTGATGAGCTGCGTCCCTGGATGCTGCTTTTTCCAGAGTTATAATTGTGGAAACTGGGTTTGCTGTGCTACACTTGCACAACAGCCTGTGCTGATCTCTTTCTACCACATCTTCAGACACAGCAAAAGAGGTGGGGACAGAATTTGGAAAGGGACAGGTGATTTTTGGCCCAGCATGATGATCCCTTAGATGCCATCAGGTTTGCAGACACCTCTGCATGCTGTGCTGTTGCGTTTCCTTAGGAACATGTTCCTTAAACATGGACAGGTTCTCCCATCCTACAAGGAAGAATTTATGGAAGTGGAGAAAGTTGTTTTAAATTATTCAATATAAATGTAAATAGGAGAAAGGGTTCCTTTGAATAAATTGTGTTTTTTATGCTCTGCCCTGGAAAAGTGGGCAGCAGGTTAGGATCTGCCTGCAAAATCGAAGGCAGTATTTTTCCTGGTAGTTGATGCAAATAACATAAATATGCTTTACATTTTAGAAGGAAGCTTATGAAATATTAAAGCCAAATTCCCAGGTCCCATCTCCTATTGAAATGGAGTGCTCTTGAGGGAGGCTGGAGGATAGCAGAGGAAGGCTGAGGTGTGTGTGCAAGGCAGGCAAAACAAAGTATGGGAAGAGCTGGCTGGGAAGGCAGATGTTTGTATAGAGGGAGAGACGGCCAGAGGGAAGGAGGGATGAAAGGAAAACGTGTAATGTTTGTGTCTCCCAGGAGAGGCTCCCCCTCGCCCAGGCCCTGTGTGTGTGGCAGGCGGTGGATTCTCCCAAGGGCCAACAACAAAAAAAAGGAGCAGGGCATGGAAGTGCCTTGAATTATTCAGAGCTCATAAATTACCTCTCTTTGTCACTGCTTTTTCTGGAGGGCCTGTTTTATTTCAGGGGAGAGATGAGGACATGGGATATGACCAGGAGCCCTGACAGTGTGCAGGTCCTTGTCTCGTTCAGGCAGGGAGAGAAACAACAATACAACTTTTCAGATTTCACCACTTTTCCATAGCGTGGAACTCCTTTCTTCTCATCCAGAAGATTCAATTCATCCCAAAAATAAAGTAAAAAAAGTAAAGGGCGACTCTCTAGCAAGGGGTGGGAATAACAGATGCTCTTGTTTCTCTCAGAGCTTCACACCCTGCTCCTCTCTTCCTTCACACCATGAAGTCCCACAGCCCCAGGGATCTCCCACAGCATTCCAGAGACTCCTTATCCCATGGAATGAAGGAGTTCAAGCAGTTGTTTTTCCTACCCTGTAACCAGGAGCGGCTCTCCTGGCACAGAGACCACAGGACGCTCTGTGTCAGTGTGTGCTTGGAACAGAGCAGGCACTGCTTTTGGAGGGAGTGGGAAAGCGAGAAGTTCTTGGACCCAACTTTGCCTTGATCTAGGGTAACAGACCAAGAAATAAATGCCAGCTCTGCACTGTAAGGCACTGTCAGACCTAAGGCACCACTTTTCAGTTTGTATTTCTGATTGCTCCGTCTCTATCTGAGATGAGAAATAAAAGATCCAGGCTCTGGGGTGACCAGAGGAAGAGGAGGATAGAACACGAGGAGCGAGGTCTCTGCAGCACTGGTTCATCGCAGCAAAGGCACATCCCTGGGTGCTGCACACCGCTGGGTCTCACCTTTGCTCAGAGACAGGCAGGGACATTCTGCCTTCTCCCGAGGCTCAGAGCCTGTATGATCCCACAGACAGACCACGGGTCAGTTAAATCTGTGGCTGGTGACCACGGGGGTGGCAGCTGTCAGGGCCTGTTGCAGGGACAGGAGGGTAATTACCAGCTGTGCTGGGAGCTGCAGCAATCTCTGCTCGGGTGCTGTTTGATTATCAGCCTGCTCCGCCTCCGGAGAGCTGCTCCATGAAAAATGCAGGAGCGTGGCTGTGTGTGAGGCTCAATAAACATCATTACTGCATGGCAGAGGGGAAAGGGCTGTTTGTGCAGGGGGCCAGAGCAAAGCCACCGGCCGTGAGCCGGGCAGGAGGAAACCCAGAGCACAGGGGAAGGCTCTGGGAAAGAGGAACATCCCCGGCATTGCTCCAGCTTGCTCCCATCAGGAAGGGGTGGATGGGATGGGACAGACACGTGTGCATGGGGAGAGACAGAGCTACAAACCAGGGCACGCGGAGACTTCTACACATAAGTGTATTTATATTTTTATTTTTATTTAAATCTGTATACAGTGCATCTGTGAGTGAAACGCCTATGACACAGGTCCCTGTCTTCAGTGACCCCAGACAGTGCAAGCTGGCTGTCCCCAAGGGCCGTGTGACACATGGGAGGCAGGAACAGAGATCAGCCGTGGCACTGCCCTGCAGCTGAGGCAGGCCACACACGCTTCTTTAACATGCCTGCAGCAAACAACGCAGCTTCTATTTTGTCTGATTTATTTTCTTCCTTCCCTCTTGAGATAGGCAGCATGACCACTTCAGATATTTCTGAGGTCTAAATATGGAATACAGCAAGAGGCAAGCAAAATCAGGGTTTAAACATCTGCCTTCCTTGGCTGGATGGGTCTGGGAAATCTGAAAAGCTCCTTTGAAAGACAGGAGATCAATTCCATTGTTGCCGTGATGTCCCTTAGCAGGTCACTTTTCTCCAAGGAGATCTGATTCCCAAAGTTTATCTATTTCTAAAACGCTTTTTTTTTTTAATGGAATGCACCCACCTATAGCACTGCCAAGACAGCAGAAAGAAGGGAAAGCAAAAAGGACATTATTTAACTTCTCATTAGGGCATCTGGCAGTAAATATGGACCTGCCATGAACATTTTCATGACATACAGCACCCCTGCAGCATTTTAAGCAGCACCCCCCAAAAAAAAGCCATCAGTTTGATCCCCTGGAATGGATGAGTGATGGGTCATTGGCAGTGTCTGGAAGCTGTGTTGTATTTACCGACAGGGCTGGGATCCCAGCAATGCAATCATTTGCTTCAGTTCCCCAGGCAGCGGTGGATAATACATGGCCGTAAACAGTAATGGATAGAGAAATATTAGTGTGGAGAATAAGTGGCAGAGAAAACACACAGGGATGGCGCTGGGATGTGCTGTTCCTGAGCAGGAAGGGGAGGGCTCACCTGGATCCCTGTGCTCGAACAGCACAGCTGGCCGTGCACTTTTTTAGGTGTGGGCTCCCCAGCCAGGATTCTCTTAGCCCTCAGGCATTAAATTTCCCCCCTATTCCTGCAGAATTCCTTTGCCAGCCTTGCAGCCACCTTTCCCTGCCACGAGCACACTCTGTACGCTGGGTTAATCTCGGTGAAAACAGAACACCTGATACAATGAATTCACAAACCCCAAGGGAATTGCAAAGTCTTCCCTGCACCGGGAGCAGGAAAACCTCTCTCCTCACCTGGGATCTGCTGGAACTGCCCCCGTGCCTGGCTGGATGCGAGGAGTGGATCACGAGGCTCCTGCTGCCAGCTGGATGCTGGTGTTGCCACCGGCTCAGCACCAATTATTTATGAAAGGAAATAGAAACAAAACTGCTTGACATTTGAAAAGAAATCATTACCACACACTTGTGGCGAATCAGAGCTGGAGTGCTTTAAAGTTCCATGTCCCAGTGCTTAATTAGAGACGAGGCAGTTTATGTTTAGCTCTCATGAAAAATTTAACCCCCCGGATGCTTTGCCTGCTCCCAGCCAAACCGTGCTGCTGGCCCAGCCCCTTCCGCTTCAGCAGGGACATCAGGGACATCAATCCCAGCTGGAGGCGCCCCGGGAATGTTCAGGGGAGGTGCTTCAGCAGAGTCTCAGACCTTAACAGGGGTGGTTCGGTGTTGAATCCATCGGAACAGGACCTTGGTGCGGTGTGTGGGAATCTCAGTGAAGCCATCAGAGCCTTTCCCTTTCTCCCTGTGCCAGGAAAATTCTCGGTACATCAGCTCTGTGGTGTCACCATCCTCCCCAGGGCAGGAGCAGCTTTGGCTAAACCTGCCTTGGTTTTTATTCCCCTTGTTTTTACAAAACACACCTCCACGGGTGGGGCTGAAAAGATATTTTCCTTTATTTTCCTCTCTCCCCGACAGACCTTCTTGGCTCACAGGGCAGCACTTCGAGCCTACTCCTTATTTCGGGGGTCTGCTCACCGCTGGAGATGACACTGCTCAGCTCCATCCCTCACCTCTAAAACAGATGTAGCAGGTGTAGCACGAAGATAAATAGACTGAGCAGCACAAACTGCTCAGATAATGGGATCTGTGAAAGCTTCCACAGCCAACCATCATTGTAGCTACAGCTGAATTTCCCTAATCTAGACAAGCCCCTGCTTCCCTGTCCTTCAAACAGCGGTTTCATTTGCATTTAAAAAATAAAAAATCCTTCCAAGATGATGTGGATTGCACTTTTTTTTCCCTCCCTCCATGCTTTACAAGATATAAACATTGAGTCTTCTGTTTAAACGTAGCCTCTGGGTAGGGATTCCTGGGAAATTGAGAAGCAGGCCATTTTTCACATAAATGATTTATACAGAAGATGCTATGGATGACCTGATGCTGACCTGTTTGAATTAATTCCAGCGTTTCAGCTTCCATTTCTATTAAAACTCCATTTACCAGGAAAGTGAAAAGGTAATTATCGTCCCCAGCTTTAAATCACTCCACTGCTGAATTATTAAAGGGAAGAATTAAAAATAATCAGGCTTTTTCATTATACTTCATAGAGAGGAAATTAAAGGTGTAAGAATGTATTTTTTGCTTGAATTTAAGTATTCATTTCTGAGATTTATGTAGAAATAGAAATTATTCTCTCTGTGTGCCCAGCTCGTTCTCTTTATGAAGACACACAGACACACACATGGGGGGAAGGCAAAAAGTAAAAGCCCTCTTGTAAAACGAAAAAAAAAAGAATAGAAGGAAGAAGGGATTTAACATGAAGAAGTATAGGAGAGCGTTTTGCATTTTAATACCCTTTTTTCTGCACAATTACGCCTCTGAGTGATCCAGCAGAGGGAGATTAAGCTGCTACTAATTTCAGATATACAGTTGTAAAATGCTAGGTTAGTTCTTATCGGGAGATGTAAGAAAATCCGACACTGTCAGGCAGCAGGAGAGAGGTGATTGCTTCTGATGTCTGCAAACTCACAGGAGAGGCTGCAGCGGGGCTGTCACCGGATCAGAGCATTCCAGGGACGTGCCTGCTCCCAGGGAAAGGGACTCACAACTTCGCACAAACCCCCACTTCGGAAATCGCAGAGTGAAAATGGGATGGGAGTGGTCGATCGGGACGCGCGCAGTGAGAGCTCACACCTACCCTGGAAAAGGGAGGGATTACAGCAGGAAAAGCAAACCTGGCGCCGGTATTCCATAGCTGCCACAAGGCTGAACCAGGGAATCCAGGCCAGCCAACAGCTGTCCCTGGCAAAGCAATCAGAAAAGCTGATCTATGATTCAACTGATAAGGAATTAAAGGGTAGAAATATAATTAACATCAGTCAACATGGTCTTATGGAAAATAGGTCTTGTCAGTCAAATCTGATTTCATTCTTTGATGAGATTACAAGTTGGGTTGATAAGGGTAACTGCAGAGATATAATATATTTAGCTGTTGTAAGATGTTTGACTTTGTATCTCACAACCTTCTGATTAAAAAATTAGTGTTATATGATATCAGGGAAGCATGTGGTAAATGGATTAAGAATCCTATTTCTGATGGAAGAGGCTGTCCATGGAGGAGAGAACACGGGAGAGAGAGAGGCACAAGTGGCACTTTAACACATTTCCAGCTTTGGACTCAATTCCCCTCAATAATCTTGATATGAAGAATTAAATTAATCCTAATGAAATTTTTAGGAAGCCCGGAGATGTAAGGAGAGGAGTATGGCAAAAAAGTGGGGGGAAATTGCTCCTGGAGAGAGCAGGAATTCACGGGAGCGGGGCTGGTGTGTGGACAGGGCTTCCCCTGGAAAAGACCAAAGGCAAATGCAGAGCACGCTGAGAGCGCTGATCCATCCTCCCTGGAGAGTGGCAGAGAGAGCTCAATCCTTTCAGTTTATCGGAGATCGAGAAGTGACTTGACTAGAGCAGATAAAAGCCTTTGTGGGGAGACAATAGCAGGTACTAAAGGCCTCGTTAATCTGGAGGAAGAAAAAGAGAGACAGCCCAATGACTGCGAGAGGAAGCCAGGGAAATTCAAATGAGAAATTAGGCCCAAAGACCTGACTGCAATGCGATTTAACACTAAAAACTGCTCAAATTCTCAAGCTCCGGACACTTTCAGTGCTTTATGAAAGGGCTGCTTAAACAACAAAACTGACTTTAATCCAGAACCAAGATCAGCCTTAACTTGATAAGCCTGGCTTTACTGTCCTCCTGCTCAGTACCCAAAAGTCTCCCAAAGTCTTCCCTTTTTACCACGTTCTGCACAGAACTTTGACTACCACATCTCCTGGGCAATGAATTTATGATCCCTTTAACTGCCTGAAAGAACTTACAGCCCTTTTAATAATACTTTACATCTCTCCAGGGTTTTCCCTTTAAGGATCTCAAAGAGCTCTGCAAATAACTATAATTCCTTATGTTCCCACACCTGGTATTCCTTCCCATCACACAGGTCTGGGAAGAGGCTGAGATGACAGGATTTGCTCTCTGTGGTACATGGTATCAGCTGGTTTTTGATACTAGATGAGAACATGGAGATATTTTCCATCCCTGCTCTGCTTCTTTTGCCTCTGACACCCACCCATCCATCAACTGGGTGGAAACTTTGATTAAAAATTAGGCAGAGATGCCTTTGGACAGAGCAGAAACACAGTTTTGAAACACTGTTAGAAAGGAACACCTTCATTTTTCATTTTAAGTCAGAACATGACTTTTATACTATTATCTTCTCAAGGCAAAAGTGGAAAGAAATATTGCAGTCGCCCGCAAACAATGTTTCTTCCAAAAAATTGCATTTCACAGGAAAAAGGAGCACTGGATTTTAATTCAGAGTGAAAAAGCAGCCATCCCCCGTTTGGGTGGGTACTGCAGGCAGAGGAACAGACAGACACGTCAGCCAATAGGTCAGTGGGTAAACAGGGGATGGATTATACTGTAAATGGATTAATAAATATGCAAGTAGAAGAAACAGAGGTACCTTTCTATTCCCCTCCCCTCCCTTCCCACCACGAGAGCCTATAATGAATTAGGGGGAAGCGCTGCTGAAGTGTCAGAACAATTTCTATTAAAGGTAATTTTCTAATGAAAAGGTTATAAGAGACTGTGGCAGAGCTAATCAAAATTCAATCTCCCCGTCACCAAACAGCACAATCCTGCTCCAGCAACTCTGCCTTGGAGGGTTGTACAGAGAGAGGGAGTGGAGCCCCATTCCAGAGCTCCCGTGATCCTCACCAGAGCACAGGGAGAAGGAACATTTCACTCCTCAGCAAGCCACGCCCTCTCAGGGATGAGTTTTTCCGTGCCTCCAGCGTTTCCCTTAAATTATCCCTCTCGTTCCTTACTGTCCCTCCTTCCCTCCCACCCTTCCTCTGCTCCCTGTCTTTCCCAAGCCACCAGAGAGGATTGGAGACAGGATTACTTATTGATAGCAACAGCCGCCCTCCTAAATCCAGTCAGGGCTGCTGGCTAATCTCTTTAATGAGTTGGTTTAGCCCTGGCAGCCGAGCTAACCTGCATGTTCAACTCCCCAGCTCTCCCTTCTTCCCCTCCCAGCTCTCCCTTCACCCCCTGTCAGCTGCTGAGCAGAAGCTGCAGACCAGGAGATTGTCCTCAGCCCTAAAGTTGGGGGTTTTTTTCATATATTAAAATATTTTAAAATTCTTTAGCACAATGGAAAACAACCCCAGAGAGCCCCAAACTTGCGTCTCTCCAGCCTCAAGAGCTGGAATAGGATAGGGGGGGAAGATCCACTTCCCTCTCCATCAAATACCATTTGAGAAATGCTATTGTGACATCCAAGCAGACAATCTGGAAAGGTGCTGCCTGTTTCCCATCCAGTTTGTGTTTCCCTGCCATCCTTGCTGGCAGGAATAAAGGTTTTTTCCTTCCCTTTCCTTATTAAGATAAAACTGTCACCAGCTTCCCCATTCCACTGGTTTGTTGGGACCTTCAAAGCCTGGAACTGTATTAAATATTCAGTCTACTCCTTTTGGCTACATTTCAGAGCCTGTATCCCTCCCTTTAATTGCTCTGTCAAGAATAGATGAAAGTTTGATACCAAGGCTTTGACTGGGAAAATCTCAAACACTTTGGGCTCTGCTGTTTTATTTATTGAAAGAGGAAATATCGGGAATACTCAGCTTAAATTAGGCCCTATGCAATTGCTAAGGACTTCTTTTCTCATTTGTTCTTTTAGGCATCCTTCCACTAACTCCTTTCTCTGCTATTTTCTGATATGCTGAATTAAATGCATGGGCTCTCCTTTATCTCTTTCTCTCTCTCTCTTCTGTCACCAAGTGCACAGCTCCTCAAACACCTCTTCTGGAGCAGTACCCTGCCCTGTCATCTCCCGGGAATGCAGATGGAGATTTCCATCCAAGGAGAAACCTCCCCGGGGCATTGCTGCACCAGCAAGGTGGCAGAAAGCAGAATTTGGAGAGAACTTGGCTGCCAGAGATGAAACAACCACAGCATCCTCTGCACGGCTTCAAAGGCTGCCTCCGATTCATATGCACCCAACAGAAGCTCCTGAATCTGCACCACATCAGTTCACTCCTCGGCTCACCTCGCTGAACAGGCTGAGCCCTCAGCCATGTACCCAGGGCTCTTTCCCTCTTTTTGCCTCTCCTGAGCATCTTTGTTCTTGCTCTGAGCACTGCTCGCTCCCCCTGCAGCTTTCCACGCACAAATTCAGCTCACTCCCGTTGCAGGCTGCAGCTGGAAGGAGAATTTTGTTTGTTTGGGGTTTTCTCCTTTGCTTTTTCCTTCCCTACCCATAGCTGCTTCGCACTGAGGTCTGGAGAGGGTGGATGAGCACATCTGTGCCAGGAACAGGGGACAAGGCAGCCCCCATCCCAGGGTGGCAAACAGCAGCCGCTCCAGCTGCGGTGCCCTCCTGCTTCCTTTGATGTAATTAACATCCCCTCGTCACCGCCTGCAATCACCCGGTCTCTGCTTTAATCATCCTCTCCCAGCAATGAGCATTCCTTGTCATTAGGGCCTTAAAAACCTCCATTATAAACATGTAAATGGGATGCAGCGAGGAGGGAAATATTTTACTACTCCAATTTCCTGTTGTGCCATTGCCAGCAAGTCGTGATATTATTACTGAGCATCTCCAGGCTGCACCAGCAGCTACAGGACCAGACCCACACTGTGCTTGAAACCAGCACCTGACAATGCATCAGCATCCGGGTTTTCCAGGTTTTTCCTTTGAGGAAAGAGTGGAGATAGAGAGAGGAAAGCAAAGGAGAACCGGATCCGCTTCCCTGACCCAACTGGAAGCACAGTCTCGAGGTAAAAGCAGGAACCTGAGCCCTATTTATAGTACAGAAAGTGAAATCTCAGTTTCTCTGGCAGCATCATTTAAGGATTTTGACCTCCTCAGATTTTCCTGCATTAATGGCATCTGAGCTCTGGCCCAGCAGGTCTCCTCATCAGCTGGTACACACCACAAGCACTTGGATCCGCTGGATTCTGTCTGCTTCCTTCCCAGTTCTGGCCAAGCACTGTCTCCCCTTCTCTCAGGAAGAGCAGGGGCTTGTATTCCAGAGGGATGCTGGCCAGTCCTTCCCTTCTCCACACACTTCACACAAGGAAACCCTGCCCTGTCCCCCTGCACAGCCTCTCTCCCACGGAGGCAGCAGCCAGGTGCTGCCAAGGCCCCTTCAAACAGGAATTGTTCCCCTCAGTTGCATTTACAATGCAGATGCCAGTTGTGTTTGCAGGCACACAGGCCAGGGGGACGTGCAGGGGAGAATTTATCCTCCATCTCCAAAAAAGCTGCCTGAAGCCCATGTTCTGGTTCTCCGTCCTTTTCCCTCCTGTGTTTGTGTTTGTTGTAGGGTGCAAGGGACACTCGGTCCCGTCTCTCCAGACAGGTTTTCCACCTCATGCATACTAAGGCCTCTGCAAGCAGAACCCACTGAATACACACAAAATATTCCTCCCCAAGTTGCTAAACAAACCCCTAAAGGCAGAACCTGCAGCCAAGGTGCGGAGGAGAGATAGCAAATCAGGCACTACAGTGCTTTCAACTCCAATTTCCTTGTCCTACCTCCTGATAAGATGGTGCTGAGACCTCTTCCATTTCTCAGTTCCTCTCTAGCATGTGGATTTGGCACTCGTGAACTTTTTAATTTCATAAACCACCGGTGCTTTGCTTTCCCTTTTGCACCCCTGTGCCTTCCTGGAGCTCTCTAAACCAGGTGCAGCCACCTGATAATTCCCTGTAATGCGATCACAGGGCCTCAGTGCCAGGACTGAACTGTGCTGAGCTACAGCCTCCACTCAAGGACACCACTGCTAATAAAAGAAGGGACTCAAAGTGCCCTGGAGCTTGAACCACATCACACTACCCCCCTGATTTTGCTGCTCCTCACATTAACATCCACAGCATCCTCCTGGCTGACAAAATCCTGCTTGCCTGCGTTTCCCAGGCTCCACACATCTCATCTCCAAGGATATTGATACAAAAATAAAAGCTCTTGGCTTGCTGATGAGTGGTTTATATCCTCTGTGCACCTGAGGAAAGGGCACACACTGCTGGTGCCTCCCTTGAGGAAAAATCCCACCTCCCTTTTTGCACTCAGGTCATCAGGACCAGAACAAGGCAGTTGTGCTCACGCAGTTTAAGGGGGAAAGGCAGGGAAGTTAAAAGAGGTTAAACAGACTTACGAACACTCTCAGCCTTTTGTGCAAGACCCTGTGCTTAGGGGCAGCCCACATCAGATTAAATCCTCTTTAAGAACTGCTCTGCCTTTGCCCCCGGACCTTTCTGTTTGTTCCCTTGGAGACAAGCCCTGAAAGCTTCTCTAAGAGCCCTGAGCGTTCTCATTTCCTGCCTCAGCTGCCATCCACACTGACCAGTGGCCAAGCTGGGGACGGACAGGGCAGGATGTAACGAGGCAAGGGACCCCTGCAGCAGAAATACTGCTGTGTTAGCAGCTGGCACCTGCATGCAGACACAAAACGTGATTCACGTGCTCAGTCCCACTCATCCTTGCACCGACCACTGCCATGGCTCGTCAGGGCATTTCTGTTGAGATCAAAAGCATGATCTGGGTCTGCACAAGCTGCTCAGGAGCCCTGGCGTTGGGCCAGCTTGTAGGGAATGGTTGGTAGGGCAGTGGAATCTATAGGCGAACACATCCACCTGACCAGAGACCTGATGCAAAACTGTCCCATCCAAGCACAACTCCGGCAGAATTTAACACTCACACTTTCCTATTTATGTCTCCATCCTGCGGTCTTCAAGTAAAACCAGCCTTTTCACAGGTTCCCATTGTCTGCAGGGGATAATCCATGCCTGCTTTTAAACGCAGGAATGCCCTTCCGTGCTGTCTTCCCCAAATAACTTTCTTTTCTCCTCAATCAGAAATCAAAGTTCTATGGGACAAGTACATCTCACTGCCCCTTGGTGCTCAAGTGTCTGATAAAAGCTGAGTTTAAAGGCAGTAGACACCCAGTTCTGTCTTTCTCTGGCCTCAGCTCAGGGGTTAGGAGTTATGATGCAGAATTAGGAATATTTAATAACAAGAGGACAATTTGAAGCAGTTGTAGAGCTAAAACATCAAAATTGCAGTGCTAATTAGGGGTTTAAGGGAGGTTTACTCTTAAATGGTCATGAATGAATGGGGAGTGGATGAGGGCGGAGCAGAGAGATTCATGTATGAGTGGGAATTAATAGTTGTAAAGATGAAATTTGGATTTGTTTTGTGGTTAGGGCTGGGATATGACAAGACTGCCATCAGACTCTGGATGGTTTCAGCCTGTGCTGTGTAGGACTGGCCAATATTCAAAATTCCCTTTTGTTTCACGTACTTGGGAGAAGATCCATCTATGGATGCGGAGATTAAAATGGCTTTTTTCCTTGTCACTTTGGGTGCTGATTTTAATCAGGGAGGGTTTTTTTTCTTCCCCTTTCACAGCTCCATTTCTAAAGAAAAAAGAACAGCTCAGAGAGAAATTGGAGCTGCTCCCAGGACAAATGGGCCTGACTGGCAGTGCATAAAATTACCACTGTCTCTTCACCTTGCTTTCTACAATCCCTTTATTAACTAACTGAATCCGCAGTCATTCTCTCTTGCCCAGCTCATTCATTCTCTTTCTTTCTCCCTCTTTACTCCAAGCTAAAAGGTTCATTATCTCATGCTCCCGGACTAGTAATGCGCCCAGATCATGGGGCAGAGCAATTACATGTCCTGCAAGTGTCCCCAAGCCTTGCTGGTGGCAGCAGGCACATCTGGCCGTGAGATGTTTTCTCATGGGGTGATGCACCTGGTTGGGTCTCAAGGTGTTTAATTTCCAGAACAAAGTGGAACCCTGCCCTCCCACGGCCCTGGCAGTGGCAGGCAGGAGGAGGAAACTGATGTTAATTGTGGCAGAAGACTCAGCTAGCCCAGGATTTTGACTCCAGCCAATGAGAAATCCCACAAGTTGCTTGTGGGGCTTAGCAAGCTCTTGCTCCTGCCCTTTGACACTGAACCCAGCTCCCATGATCTGTTGTCTCATCCCTCCTCAGAGTCCTTCAGAGTCCTGCCATCACCTTCCTCACCACTGAGAAAGGGCCCAGTTCGGATTTCGTCCTCTGAAAGAAGGCTCCAGACACAACCCCAGCTGTCAGTCAAAGCCCACATCCAGGTTTCAGTTGCAGGAGGGTAATTAATTTCCATCCAAAGACCAGAGGAAAGGTGTATTTGTTTAATGACTGCATTAACAATTTGTTCTTCTGCTCAGTATGTGTTCTGGCATTCTATTAAGACTTTTTTTTTTTTTACTGGGGGTGGGGAACAAAGACTAATAAAACGTGCTAATGACAAATACCAGCTGTGTGAAGAGGAGACTTAAAAGGGACAAGATGATTCGTGGGCTGGATTGAAAAAGACTCTGAACCCTCCGTGCACAAACTGGGGTGAGGAAGAGCTGCCACCACTCCATTTCAAAGAGTGATGGATTCCTGGCACTTAAATCTCGCTTATTATGGTCTGGCTGTGGTGTGATGGGGTGTGAGGGAGCTCAGTCCTCTCCCTGCAGGTGCTGTCTGACACTTCACCTTTTTTCCTTGCACTCCTTGGACCAGCTTCACCTCAAGGAAATGGGCCAGTCCCACTTCCTTATTCAGAGGCTTTTCCTGCTCTCCTCATCCCTCCTTGCTTGTGCATTCAAGTCTGATGCTCCTGAGCAGCCTCTTGGCCACCAGACTTCATCCAGGATAAATTAAAATTTTTTACTTCCTTAATATTTTGTACCTGACACGACAATAAATAACTAAAATACCCATGCTTTTGTTGCAGCAAATATTGTTTTACGGGAGATGGAGGCAGATATGACCCTCAATATACTGCCCTTCACTGTAGTTATTTTCTCTCCTCTCTATTATTTGGTGAAGCTTTCTAGAACCATTTATATTTTTCCGTATATCACTTTAAAATCAGAAAGAGCTTTAAAAAGTAAATTGCATTTTTCTCTCATCGCAGTGCCTTAGATTTCTTACTCTTCTCTTTGATTTTTCTTTTTTTCCCAAAGTAAATAAACAACAAAAATTTTTACAGCACTCTCAAGAGGTTATATTCTGGTCATTTCTCATGGTTGTTTTTCAGTGTTCAGTGACAATTATTACTAAAAAAGAACAATTTTTCCAGCCAGGACCCAAAATAGGAGCAGTCATGTAAACCATGATTTCTAAAGGATGAAGCAATCAGGCTGCATCCACCTGTTAGAGAAATCCTGGGAACCTCGGTGACCTCGGATGCACTGAGGAGATTTGCACAAGTTTTTTAACTTCTGCACCCTGTGGCACCTTCAGCTTAACTCGTACCTGCCAGACACAGAAGGAAGCGCTCCAAACACCTTATTTCTGGCACTTCTCACAGTTTGGAGGTGTCACCCACTTCCTCAGCGCTCATCCAGGCAGCAGGAGGATGTTGCTGCAGGGTGCTGGGCAGGGATCAGCCTCAGAAAAAGGGGGGCTCCGGGCTTGCTCAGCCTCTCAGTGCCTCATCTGGCTGTGGGAAACTTGGGGAATCAGCTGGAGCTTCTCCTGCTGGTCCTGCACAGAAACCACAGGCATTTTCTCAGCATAATCCAAAGCAGGGTGAGACCTACAGGGTGGCTCACCTTTCCTGTCTGGAGGCAGCCCTAAGTTTTAGAAAGATTGTCCCTATGGTAACTTCCCCTCATCTCTCATTCCCTTCAAGTAGCTGCTACCATCTGTTCACACATCCAGGGGTTTTATTTTAAGTGGAAGTCCTTCACCATTCAAGGAGAGTCTGCCCCATGACACACGGCCCAGGCGATGCCTCTGCTTTGATCAAAGCCTCCTGCAAGTTCCAGGTGTGTCCCCACCACCAGCTCCAGCTCCTCACAGTGAAGCATCTCACCAGGCTGCAGGGACTCTCTCAGCACAAAAACAAGCCATGCCCATGCAAAGCAGAAAGCCTTGTCATTGTGCTTTGTGCCTTGGGATTCACTGAAATCATGAACAGAAGGGCCTCGGGGACAAAATGCCACTCAATGAGCTCTTTGCTGTCTAATCTGAAGAGCTCCAAGTGGGGAAAAGCAGGAGGTGGAATAGCAACAGGTCAGGGAACAGTCTATCCACTTAAAACCACTTGGATTTCAAAGCAAGAAGCATCAAGGACTTTCTTGCCCACTTGGTGATGTCAGTTCCCAAAGGAGACAGGAGGAAGTGGCTCCTTGGATGACCACGGGTGTCCACACGGTGAATTCAGATGAAAACTCAGCATGGTCCTACAGGACAGTGGCTGCTTACGTGTGGACACTTCTGTCCTTGCCAAGTGGGAGGAGGTGGCCAGCAAACCTCGTTTGGGGGCTCTCGGTTCTGCACTGAAGGATGCCCAGAGTTTCAGGAGGAATCACAGCCTGAAGACAAACTCTGGAGCTCTCCTTGCTTTTCCTCTGTCTGGTCTGAGTTTGGAACGGCCGCCCCATCACTGCTGGTGACAGGCGTGTGATAACATTGCCATTTCATTAGCAGGGTATTGTTCAGGAGATTGATGGCTGGCAAGCTAAGAAAAATTGCATCTCCCTCTGCAGCTGCCTGTCTCAGAGACAGCATTCATCACAGAAGGAAGGGAGGGAAGGAAAACATACAGGAGTAAGAACCTGATGCATTGGCATTCCACCGAAATCAGCTGTCTGTGGGTGAGGATCCTGAAGTCTGGGAATCTTCCCGTTGCTGCTCCAACCCCAAGAGAAAGTAGAGAGAATGTGAGTGTTGGGACCACTCTTCCCAGTCTGAACCCACAGAGGCCTCACCTCTCCTCTGTGCTCAGGAATTGTTATTATTAAACAGACAGTTCCAAAGCAAAGCAAATATTGACATTAAGTAAGAAAGTAAATGCCATTGTGCTTCTGGGTGCTGGAAGAGAGGAGAGAGATGATGAGGAGCAGAAGGAAATGAGGCTCTGGAAAGATTTAGCGAGGCTTAGGTTTGCTCCCCAGCCTTCTCAGCATCTACACACTCTCCTTTTGCTGGGATTTGGGGCTTTCTGCTGGAGACAGGAACACTGCAAGTGCAGAGGAGGGGCACACTGCAGTGTCATGTGTTTGTGACAAAAAAATACTCAGCTCGTGTTAAAGCTGCAGCCTATCCTGCCACTTCTGGAATATCATCCCCATTTTGTCTGGCCCTCTCCATCCTCTTGGAGGCAGCTTCTGACGTGGGAGGCCTGCGAGAGCTCCCGATGCGATGAACAAAAACCACCTCGCGCCTGTACACAAAAAATTAAAACCTCATTTGTGTCTGCTGAGCGAACAAACCACAGCTAATTAAATCCCCTCACAATAGGACGTTAGACGAATGAGAACCACCTCCTTCAAAGCTCAGCTGGGGACAGGCACAGCCATTCGTGCTGTGCCCCTCCGGAGTCACGGGGTGACGAGTCTTCCATGGCACAGGCGGGAGGGAGCTCCCTCACACCCCGGCAGACGAGCCAAGAAAGATTTGATTTCATTTTGCCGGGGAAAAAACACACATAGACACACAGAGGCACGCAGCAGGAACGCTCTCCTGCTGCCTCCCCGGGGAGCAGCGGGGCTCTCAGCCGTCGCTCCCGCTGAGGGATGGGGAGTTCCCTTCGTGCCCAGCACGTTTGCAGCAGGGAGGGGACACTCAGGCACTGCCAGCGTGGCCGTGGGCTCTGTCCTGCCCTCTGTCACACGTGATGTGCAGGAGCCTGGCAGGGAGAATTTATTCTGGTCTAACATCCGTGCCAGTGAAACCATACCCGTCTGCAAGGCTTGAATAACCTCTCGTGCTATTGTGCAGGACCTCCTCGCCAGCTTCACACATCCTTAGGGAATGGAGCTGTGAGCTGCTTTTCTCTTTTGTCCTGGGTTTTTTTTTTTTTTCCAGACAGAGAGATGAGAAGCACAGAGAAATCTAAACGACAAAACTGGGGCCAGGAAGCACATCTGCACCAGTGCCAGTCAGCGCCCACATCTGATCACAGAATCACCGAATCATTAAGGTTGGAAGAGGCCTCCAAGATCATCGAGTGCAGCCTGTGACAGATCCCTGAGTGCCACATCCAGTTGTTCCTTGGACACCTCCAGGGGTGGGGACTCCAAACCTCCCTGGGCAGCCCCTTCCAGTGCCTGACCACCATTTCCATGAAGAAATTCTTCCTGAGTGCTTCCCGAATTCTTCCTGGTGGTCCATGACAGGCTCCTGGCAGTCTCCCTTGCCCAAAGGCAATCATATGAGCAGAACCATGTCCCACAGCAAAGGAAAAGTCCCCGAACTGCTGGGGACAGATTACCAAGTGTCTCACAACTTCCCACACTGTTTATTTTTCACCCTACTAGCAGGTGTAATTCCAAACTGTGCAAGGTGCCTGCTCACAGCTCTGGCTTTGCAGGAGAGGGTATTTAAAAGTCAAAGGGTGGTTGGAAAAAGATCTGTTTTATATTAAAAGGATGAAGTTCATTCAGCTGGGCTCAGTCTGGACTCCTTGAGCAGGAAGACAAGGGCTCCTTCACTATCTGCATCCACACAAGGTCAGCCTTTGTGTTTTGGTTGGGGTTTTTTTGCAATATCAATTAACTTTCTTTTCTGAACAAAATGTAGAGTGGCATTTTTTTTTTCATTTTAGAAGTGTTGAAATGAGATGATTCACCAGTGTCTTTCATTCTTTCCTACAGATATATTCCTTATCATGTTTCTTGCAAAAATTGACTTATTTATGGAAGAGTCTCCTGCAAAGAACTTCAGTTTCATTAGAGCAGTTTTCTGATGAGGAAGCAGATAATCAGAGAGTACCTGACCTTACCTAGTGTGTCTCATCTTCCCTCGTTAGTACTGAGGAGTGTTCTGACACAGTGGCAGAAGTGGGAGGGCTGGATTCCTGTGTTTGCCATGATTCCGGACCAGGAGTCAGGAGTAATCAGGGGGACAGGACCCCAGCCTAGACCAGGAAGGAAGCAAGAGAGAATTGTAACACCTTTCCCCTGCCTCTCCTCTGTCTGCAGTGTCAGCAGCATCACTGCTCTGATTTTGCAGTGTTTTGCGTGAGACTTTTTGATCCCTGGGGGAACAACTGTCACGCCCTTCAAGTCTGTCATTTGAAAGGGTCTAGAAGTGCAAAGAGGAGACAAGGCAGAGACAAGACTTCATCAGGTTCTGATGCAGTCAAACCAAGCCATTCATGCATAGCAGTTTCTATCAGCACTCGTGGCCACATGGAACACAATCCACCAGCACTGACACCTGGTGAGTGTATGACCAGTGCATTTTCTCCATAGAAAGTCCTGGAATATTCTGGGGAAAAAATGCTCTGCCTTCTAAAACTGCTTTTAAGTATCCGCAGTGCTGTCTCCCCTTAATGCTTTCCCTAGAAGCATTCCTAAAGCCAGAAGTCTGGCAGAAAGGGAGAAAAAACCCCTGAGGAACCAAATGAATGCAGATGACAGAGAGTGGCTGCGAGGGAGGCAGAGCCTCGAATGGCTGAATTCACTCTGGGCGCTGAAGCCAGCTCTGCATTGGCTCAGGGGAGGGGACTGTTCTGTGTCGTTTTGCATTGAGTGTTGGTGGGATTTTAAGGTTTTCATCCTGGTTTGACACCAGTTCTGCCGTTTCCAGACTGGCTGATTTGTGGCAGGAATCCCAGAGGCTGTGCTGAACTGCCTCTCCTCACCCATCTTGTCTTGCTCCTGAGGGCAGCTTAACCAACTCACCTGAAAGATTATTTATTTGGCAGTAAAAGCCACAAATATAACACAGCCGCCTAATGAAGACAACTTGGTGAGTCTGGCCCATTTTTAATTTTAATGTTGCATGTAATCTCCATTCTGGTCTCTGGACTTGTCAGTGGTTTTACAGCTCCTGATTATACGAGTGCGGCAGGCAGAGACAGCTCGGTGGAAGAGCTGGGAAAGCAGCATTAACAAGAGCCCCCGGGGAATCCAGCCGGGAGCTGAGGAATTGTCTGCACCATCATTGCAGTGACAGAAAGCACAGGCTGAGCAAGCACTCCGTGGTGGTGTCCTTTTCACAACCTACCTGGCTGCTTGTTTATAGGCAGCCAAACAGCTCTGGGCCTCGAACACGAGGGAAGAGGAGACTCCTGCATTGCCATCCATGGAGAGAGGGACACTTCACTGTGTGCTACAGACAGGCAACTCTTACAGAAATAAAGTGGATGCCAGGGATTTGCCCATGGGTACAGAAAGGAGGGTCAAGCCTGCAGCCAACTTTGGGATCTTGGACTATCTACCACTGCTCAGCTCCTTATCCCCAAGGCTGTCTCAGCCAGGGACGGATCCCATCGATAACAAGCGAGCCAGCCTCCTCTCCAGAGCGCTGTCCTGCCAATAAAGCCCTCCAGAGTCATTCGCCTCCTCCCACTAGACAGGCCTGGTGCTAACCAGCTTACAGATCGGAGAGTAAATCTATTCAGAGCCTAAGGATTTTCTGACAGAAAGATGGATACAGAGACAGCCGTTTCCTTCCCGGCACGAATAGAGGCAAACACAAAAGGCCAGGCCTATTAAAACTGGGCACAGCTCCTGTTTGGAGCCCCATGTCCTCAGCTGTCCTTCATGGCTTGCTCTCCTGCCGGCAGGAGCCTCAGGCTCGCTCCTTCCATTGTGCCATGAGGGATGCTCTCATCCACCATGCAGCGAGCACATCGGCCTCTGTTGTTGGAAGAGAATGCGCCAAGGGATGCCTGGAGAGCACAGAGGCTGTTGGGATTGCCTCCACTGCGGGCTGAGGGAGCTGGATGCTGTCTCACAGCTGGGGACCTGGAAGGGAAATGCGGGCTTTGCTCCACGGGCAGTTCTGCCAGCCCAGGATCAGGGATGAAGCAGTCGGCAGAGCAGCACATGGAGCTCCACTACTCTCCTGGATGCTGCGGTGGTTGGCAGGAGCAGTCGCAGCCCTGAAAGGTTTGCATCCCTCATAACCAAGGCAGGAGGTACTGCAGCCTTTATGGATAGGAGAATTGGGACCAGGAAGAATTATACAACTGACATACAGGCAGTCTGTGGCAGATCTCAGAGTTTTATTCCAGCCTCTCCCAGGACTCTGAAGAAGTTTAATCAAGGCTGCATCCTTTCTCTTTACAATCATGTAAATCTGGAGCAACTCCCCTGGAATTACTCTGTCCTTACCTGCCCAGAGCCTGCCCTAAGGTGGTGAGCTGTGGGCTGCACTCATAGCCAGGACTCACAGGCAGGCAGCACTTGGGAAGGTGGCCACAGACGATGCTTCAGACCCTCCGGTTCCCCGGCCCGGGCCTGCAGGCTCTTCCCTGATGCTGGGCCCCTTTTCCTCCTGGGGAAATGGTACTGCAGTGCAAAGAGTGCTTGGATAAAGTCCACAGGCACCGACCCCCAGTGAGAAAGGAGGGGTCTCATCCCCTGGCTCCCCTCCAGGGAGCAGCATGTCAGCCACACAAGATGCTTGTCGAATGAAGTGCAGAAACTGCCACCAGCTGTGGAGCTGGTGAAAACTGGCCCAGCCATTGACAAATCTTTCTCTGGAGATGGCTGACTCAGAGCTGCTCTGCCTCCCGGGTGACTCCTGTCGTGCAGGCCCTGTCACTGCTGTGTCTGAATTAGCCAGGAGGGTTTTCTGCCTTCTGACTTTGACCTTCTAAGGATGTTCAGCATCTTTCAGCATCTGGCCCATCAGGGATGTGACATGCTCCACAGCTGTGCAGGGCAGCAGGCACAGGCTTCCCAGAGCAACAGAGACCTCATTCTTCCTCCTTGCTTCCCATCTCTTTCCAGGGACTGACGCAGATGGGCTGCATGGCTCCTTCAGGTCCCAGCAGGGACACTGGGGCAGCACACAACAGTGTACCCAGGTGACCAGGAATCTCTTCCTATTTTTAGCTCCTCCAGCATGCTGTTGGGAAGCACCTTCCTGCTGCTGCCACCCATGGCTCTGCAGCCAAACCACTGGCAGGAGTCTCCATGGGTAATCAGCATTCCACTGTAAAGCCAGGTAAACCTCCCACTACCCACGGGGAGGGATGTGTCTCTCTCAGGTGCTGGATCACTGATTCCCAGTGCTGCCTAGTTCAGTCCCTGGACGCATTTATTTGTCTCCAGCTGCAATAAAAATTGCTGTGCACATCAGGGGCTCACCAACCTGGGCTGCAGTTTGGCTTTGTCCCAATTCCCGATGCTACCCTGCTGGCTGGGCTTCCCAAGGGGCAAGGAAGAGGCTTGTCTGTCTTCACAGGTAATTAAATCTGGATTAGAGCATGATCTGACTGGAATCCAGCCTGGGGAAAATTGTAAAGGGCTTCCCAGAGGTGAAGCTCTACAACCAGAGTCCAGGCAGTGCTGTGCCCTTCCTTTGTCTCCTGAAAGAAAGGGGGTAGTGAAAACCCCACAGAAGCTGCTTTGGGAACCTGGACAACACGACTGCCCACCACATGCAGCTCTCTGTTCCACCTGCAGGAATCGAGCCACAGAGCCCTGACTCTTGTAAAACCAAGTTTAATCCCTAATTCTCCCTAAAATCTCATGCGCTTGGCTTTGCAGGGCTCTCAGGAGGGAGGCTGCAGCCTAGATACCCACAGCACCCCCGCCCATGATCTGCTTCCTCCCGGCTGCTGCATAACGGGCCTGAAAACACAGAACCAATATGCAAATCTGACATTTAATTTGGACATAAGAGTTTAATGAGGCTGTGGAGATTCTGCCACTTGCAGCCTCCACATCCTGCAACCTGCAGTCACGTTCCCTTAATTGAGCATGTCCCCACTACACATGTCTGGATGCACAGGCACGTGCACGTGTTCTCCAACACAATTCCACACTTTGCTCCCAACTCCACATTTTCCCACCCCAGTCTGGAGACCTCTTTTAAGGTGTTGCTTTGGTTTGGTGGCTCTGCAGCCTCTGAGCCAGAGGGTTGTGGTCAGACAGTCCGTGAGCTGCTGTGCTGTTTTGTTCCTGAAGAAATGGAAGATGTACCAGGAACTGGCTCTGGCGTCTCTGGGATGAAGAGGGAAGGGCACAGATTGTGCCTTACAAAGCCTCTCCTCCCATCCCAGGAGACCTGGGAAACGTTTCCCTGCCAAAACAAGTGCTTCAATCAGGGAGAATGAATCACATCCACTAGCCCCAGCGACAAATAAGAGAACAAATAATCAAATAACAAAGGCCAAGCAAAACCCACGCACTCCTACATGCGGCAAGGAGATACTCCCTTCGTGCCACCTGCCTGAGAGCAAAGCCTTCCATCAGCTCCCAGTACAGAGACTCCACAGTCTTTTTATTTGAAGAGGATTATGGAGCTGCCATTCAGTAAATGAAGTGCCACTCCAAACAGCTGCACTGTGGCCTGCCCTCGTTCAGACACAGCGCCTTGCAGGGGCTGCAGAGCTGCACGCAAAGGCTGCCCCTGGCCTTGGAATGCTGGAGAGTGCATGCACAGGAGCCAGGAGAGAGGTGAAGAAGCAGGAGAGTGTCATTTCCTCATTCTGCTGCTGCCCTGGAAGATAACAGCCAGGGGTTTCTCCTTCAGCAGCCGCCTTTTCTCCCAGGTTGCTGCCACAGCACCACACTGCTCCTCTGGCCACTGAAATATATATCCTGCCTTCCTGGGAGGGGACAGCAGGGTGAGAGTCACTCCCCTTTCCCTGCCGCTCGATATCACAAGTCGCTCCCAGAACCCATTATTGCCACAGTGAGCACAACACCCTCTGCGCAGGGCTGATTGCCCAGAGCCACAGGAGACAAAGGCAGGGAGCTCCAAGCCCCAGCTCCAAGCGTGCCACATTTAATTCCCAGGGAATATGATCCGGGGAGAGGCCGTGCAAGTGGTGAAGAGAAAGGGAGATCGAGCCTCAGGCTGGAAGGGGGGAATGTGAGCTGGGCCAGGGCAGGAGACCAGCGGGAAGAGGCAGGAACGTGGGACATGAGCTCTGTTCAGCACGAGCAGGCTCTGGGATGAAATATTAATGCCAGCATCCTGAACAGGCAGCAAGCAGCAGTGTCTGAGCTACTTGGCCATGAATAAAAGATGGTCCTGAAAATGGGGAAGAGCAGCAAATTAATTAATCGAAGCAAAAGTCTCTCCATTCCCATTAAGGAACAAGCCTGGAATCCTCCCACATGCAGCTCAGCTTGGGGAACATGCAGGGGCACAGAGAGGAGAAGGACAGCAGAGGCAGGGTCTTCTCCCAGTGACCTGGGATCTCCCGCTGCCCAGCCGTGCCTGTAAGCTCAAGTTCAGATCCTGATTCAGCTTCCCATCATGTCTGACCTGCCAGCTTTGGGGGTTCAGCCTCTGCCAGCTCGGACTCCTCACCTGTGCCCTGGCTCCCTCAGGTGTTAAGTAAGGGGTGAGGTGGGAGCTGAAGGGGGCTGCAGATTCCTAACCCCCCATTCCAAGAGCTGTGCCAAGTAGCACAGCTCTGGGCCAATGTGGGGGTCAGCCAGCTGCTTCCAGGTGGGCTAGCAGAAGGGCTCTCCTGCTGGTGGAGGGCTTGGAGCTGTTCCTGCCTGCAAGAGAAGACAGTCCCGTTTTCCTTCATTCAGAGCTGGGAATTTTCTGGGTGTTGCTCAGTGCTGCCATGCCCAAGCCTAATCCCTTATGCTGCACCAGTTGACTGGGAACAGAGTAGTGGGGGCTGCTGCAGATGGAGAGACACCCTCAGCATCAAGAGATGACTGATCTCCTCTTCTGAAGCCTTGCCCATAAATTATAGATTTTAAGCAGTGTTTGTTTAAAATATTCAGCTTGCCACTTAAAAAAGAATACTCATACACACCAGGAATGGGGAAAAAGGATGGGGGCTGCTTTCCCACTTGGATGAGGGGGAGGGAAGCAGCCAGGAGAAAGGTGTTTTCTCGACTAATGAGCCAGCATCCCTGGCTGTGGATGTGCAGTCCGACACGTGAGCCACCTGCACTGCAGCTTTGCCTGCCTCTACCTCCAGCACACAGCTCAGGCCCAGCCTCTGCTTTCCCCCCCTGCATCCGGGAGTGCAGGTCATCCCACAGGCTTCCCTTCAAGCCCACAGGACAATGTTGTGCTTGCAAAGTCAGAACAAAGGTTCCTCAGGTGTTCTAAGGGAAGGAAGGAGGTGAGGAGGCAGGGAAACATCCCTCTCTACACAATCCCCCCTTACCTAGAAACACATTCATTGTTTTGATTAAAAATTCAGCTTTTCAGCTGCCTTGGCCACGGGGCAGATCCATAAAAGGTGAGATGCAGGGAGCAGTAGCCAAGATATTTCTCATCAATGAAAAATGCTCCCCTTCATCTGCGCATCCCAGCCCGGCCAGGCACCAGAGCCTGCATTGCCGCCTGATGGCGAGGAAGAGGCAGGGCCCTGCTGCAGAACGAAGGGATTTCTCCTCTAGGTTGCAGCACCTGCCAGGCTAAGGCAGGCTCTCACTGTCTTCCGGGATGGATTTCCCATGGAAGAGACTGCAGAGAGCACTGGTGAAGAGACACAGCCTTGCAGGAGGTGATAAAGGCTTCCTTCAGCTTTTCCTGCCCAAGGAAGTTCACTTGGATGCTCAGGTGCATCTTGAGAAAGGTACAGGGAGCAGCAGCCCAGTTGTTCAGGAAGGCACAGATCTAATCCTGTCTATCTGTGATTTTATCAGGCTCACACCCAGCCAGGAGCTGGCTCTCCCGGGGCTCAGGTAGCTCTGGGATCTCCCTGTGATCTGAGGATGGATGGATGGATGGATGGATGGATGGATGGATGGATGGATGGATGGATGGATGGATGGATGACTGCCAGGACCACCAGCCCAGGGCAGTTTCCCCTCCCTTCCTGCCACCTGGGTGATGCTCCAGGCCCAGCCCTCCTCCTGGCAGCTTAAGCACACTCCAGGCTGGCTGCACCTCATTCCCTCCTTAGCTGCATTTCTGTACCCCCAGGAGGCAGAGAACCTTTCTTGCTCTCCATCCCAGGAGACACTGACCATTCTGGCAAGTTCTGTACTGTATTTTTAATAAATTAGCCCCGAACTCCATTTGCATGGATAAAAATAGCATCAACTGCTCTGCCAAGCCGCTTTTCTCTTGGTTAACACATTCATCCAAGCTGCTCTATTTGTCTTTCCTCCACAGACTCATATTCTTCTGGATTCATTTTGTCAAACAAATTGCACAAGCTGGACTGCCCATTTACCCAGTGCTGTTTGATTACAGGGGTTATTTATGAAACAGCAAGACATATGGCATTAAGCTTCTTAATAATAATAATAATGAGAGAAGGGAAGGAGAAAAGCACTAAAAGAGAGGAGGGGAAAATGTTTTTTATTACAGACAAAAGCTCCTGCCATCGGTGATAAATTCCAGACACTTTTTCCAGTTGCTCTTGTGCTGCTGGCATGATGAATGGCACAGGCACTCAGTTCAGGAGCATGGCCACGGGATCCAGGGAAAGGAGGGAAGTGCCGGAGCGCACACAGGTGCTGGGGCAGGCTCAGGTGTGCAGGGACCACTGGCCACCAGGCGCTTGACTTCCCAGGAGGGCACAGCAACGCAGACTCCGCTCAGCCCTGCTTTTGAACCCGATTCCCTCTCCTCTCTGATGCAGTCGTTTATTCCTGAGGAGTTTGGGACCACTCCGTTCATCACATGCAGAGCCCAGTTGGCTCCCTGAAGACGTCGCCCTCTGACCTGGCCATCCTGGCTCTGATAGTGACTCACTGCAATTCAATCAAAAGTTCTGTCAAAGAAAGATGCTCAATTAAGGGCCTGGGAGACCTTGAAAGCAGAGTCATTTCTGCAAGAGGAAGGTAATTAACTTCTTTAATCAGTGGGCACTGATCTCAAGGTCTACTGAAGAGAGAGAGAAGCAAACTCACTCCCACGGACTCAGAGCAGAGCCCTGTGACGTCACTGGAGGCCCCAGGAAAGGGCTGGGAACTGGACTTGGTACACACCAACCTGCAGAGCTGCTCCATCACCTCATCCTTCTCCCTGATGCCGTTCCCTGGGGGCAGAGGCACCTTCGCCTCTGGTCTTCCCTTCTCACCCTGTCTCAACAAAGGAAAACACACCAAATTTCCCATCGGAGCAGCATCAGTGTCTGGAGATAATTCCTCAGCAGCCCAGACTCCCTCACTCTCTTGCAGGGAAGGCCCTGGCAATGGGATAAACAAGTTCAAGCATCAAGACTAAAGGCTTTCGCTTGGCATTTGCAAATGTCCTGTAGCACCAGCCTCAGCTCCTGGTCTTATGTTCATCAGCTGGCACAGACGGGGTGCCGGGCAGGCAGAGTTAATCAGGCCTCGTTTGCGATTACAATGAACTCCTGCATTCCATGGCCTGCATCCTAAACCTACTTTCTAATTCCCCAGGGCAGAGGGATTTACACTTTCAATTTTATGTCTAGTTAGTTAATGGTCCATTACTGTCAAAAGGATCAGTAGCTAGAAGTTAAATCCTACAGGATTTATGATAAGGAAGAACCAAAGGCTGCAGAAGAAAACATGCCAGAGGGGGCACAGGGAGCATTGAGGGGTTTGCAGGTCCTCAGTGCTGTGACACTGGTGACTGGACACTGCTGGTGACAGCTCTAGAACAAGGCTCACCCCAGCACTTTCCCCCTACACACTGTACCAAGTTTCTGGCTCAAAAACTCAGGGCAAAACAGCAGCTTTGGCAGGACTGGAATGGGTTTGCCTTGTTCATGTTGAATTCCTGTCCCCTCCCCATCAAGACATTAAAAGGGCTCCACTGCCTTAGCAAGATAAAGGTTTCTGCAGTACACACGAGCCTGCCAATAGGCAAAATCGTCTGTTCTGCTGCTGTCCCTGAGATCCACAGCAGTGCTGCTGCCAGAGCAGAGGTGTTAAAGCAGTTACACTGAAAGGTCTGTCAGCACTGCAGAGCTGCGCAGGGGTTTATAAACCTGCCCATAAAAACTCACTCCGGGCTGCAGGGTAAACAAAGTCTCCAGGCCTCTGAAGCAGAGAATCATTCTTTTCTTTTTATTTTGTAAACAAGGAAACAATTTTTTTTTCTGCTGGCTGAGGTTTTCTGAGTGGTAAGTGGTGCCAGAGAGACAGAGTTTGGCTAGATGGGGGACTGAAAAACATTTAAGTGATCAATGAACAGTTCCTTGTTGGGTTTAGCAAGGAGCTGGAAATTATTTTAGCAGTCAAGATAGCTTGAGGTGCAGCCAGGCAGGACACACAGCACAACGCTGAGGTGTACAGCCATCCAGACAGGGTCAGACGTCCACACCTGCAGAAGATGGACATATTAGGCCTGGAAAAACAGTCCAGGAGAGTTCCCAGGTCTAAGCCCCTCACTCCCTCAGCACCACACACGTGTGCCAGCAACACTGCTGGTACTGAAAAGCTTGGGACAGAGAAGGAAGACTTACATGTTATTTAAAGACTCTACCAGTCTGGCTTTCCAGTCATTCTATAACTCTCCCCCTACCAGAATTCCCCACTAGGGTGCAACCATAAAACTTGGAGGAGCCCATTGCACACTCCGTGCACATCATGCCAGAATTCAGAAGTTGTGCTGCTCTTACTTTTCGTCATTTCTTCTTCTAAGCTGCTGGGAGATTAGCAGATTTTAACTTTTTTTTTTGTTCCCCTCTACTTTCCATACAGCTGGGAGTGCTCCTCCCCACTGAAATCTGTGCTCTCCACTAAAGCCCCGCTTCAGTAAGTCAGGCCTGAGAGTACATACAAAAAACACCAAAAGAAAGAGCTGTGCAGCTCATAAAGCTCACTTTCATCCCTCCTATCTGCCCTAGCAGGGAACACAAGGCTAAGCTCTCAAGAGCAAGAAGCATTAAAACATGAAAAATAAATCGAAGGCCGCCCTACCAACGGCTTGTAGTCTGTAAAGAAAGCACAGGACGCGTGGATTGTGTAATCTGTGTTCAGCTGCAAGGAATTTGTGTTCACCTGCAAGGAATTTTTTGTTCGCCCTGTGTCCCCGGCAGCTGTGCGGACCAGCCCAGCGAAGGGCAATGCTGCTCTCTCGTGGTCTCCGGCAGGATCACAGCCTGCCCTTGCTTCCCCTCCTCATCATTCCTCCTACTGCTTTCACTGTAAATTCCCTGGATGGAGCAACCCGGACTAGTGGAAGGTGTCCCTACTCATGGCAGGGACCGGAACAAGATTAGCTTTAATGTCCCTTCCGACTCAAACCGTTCTGGGATTCTGATTGCCTCGTGTCTCTCCAAGCAAAAGCAATCCATGTATTATTAAGAGGAAGAGGCTGGCTGTATCAAACCATTCCTTTGCATGAGGAGGACACATGGGCTGTCTTTGTTGGCCCTTCACACTTGATTAATTCATATTTACAACGCTTTGCTTCATCTGAACGGAGCTTCTTGTGATTTATTTCCAATGTATTTTCAGAAATGCAGCCCCGGCCTGCCAGCGCAGAGAGGAATTGCATGAAAAGAAGCTGTGGGTTGGTTCCTAGCGTTTGTTTACTCTTCTTGTAGTAAACAGCAGGTTATGTTGTTTGTGGTGCTTCGTAAATCCCCGCTCTGGTGTGTGTTTGCAAGTAGTGCCTTCCCCTGTGCCTGTGTGTAGCATGATTATAATAGCAACGTTTTCCTCTGGTTTTCATTTTCCCTGCCTTTCCTATTTTGCCCATTTTTTATCCCTGCCTCTGATTTAAACCAACGGAATTTTCTGTTTTTCCTTTGGTGGCAAAAAACTTGCTTTCAGGGTTTTTTTTTTAATTTACTAATGTGTAGCCTCAGAAATAAGTAATTACTACTGTTATTATTACTTCCTTCAAGTTAAGAAAACATTGCTTTTTGGAGTACCTTGCCCAACATTTTTTGACTAAAATATGAATCTCTTCAAAACAGGTTCATGACACTAAAAAAAAAAAAA
>VZTI01003643.1:125566-139881 GCA_013397865.1 Struthidea cinerea
TGCCGCCGGGGTGCCATGAGGGTCACTGAGGGAGAGGCCGGTGCCCCGAGTGCCACCGGGGTGCCATGAGGGTCACTGAGGGAGAGGCCGGTGCCCCGAGTGCCGCCGGGGCGCCATGAGGATCACTGAAGGGGAAGGTAGGTGCCCCGAGTGTCACTGAGGGAGAGGCCGGTGCCCCGAGTGCCGCCGGGGCGCCATGAGGATCACTGAAGGGGAAGGTAGGTGCCCCGAGTGTCACTGAGGGAGAGGCCGGTGCCCCGAGTGCCGCCGGGGCGCCATGAGGATCACTGAAGGGGAAGGTAGGTGCCCCGAGTGTCACTGAGGGAGAGGCCGGTGCCCCGAGTGCCGCCGGGGCGCCATGAGGATCACTGAAGGGGAAGGTAGGTGCCCCGAGTGTCACTGAGGGAGAGGCCGGTGCCCCGAGTGCCGCCGGGGCGCCATGAGGATCACTGAAGGGGAAGGTAGGTGCCCCGAGTGTCACTGAGGGAGAACAGGGTGCCCCGAGTGCCGCCGGGGCGCCATGCCGCTCCCTAGAGGCCATGCCGGCGCTCTGAGGCGCGGCTGTGCCGCTGCTGCGTAGCTTCTCCCGTGCCGCAAGGGGGCGCCTCCCGCCGTTCCCCGCAGCGCCCTCAGATCCCTCAGCGCCCTCAGATCCCTCAGCGCCGCCGTCCGTGAGGCGGGCGCGGGCGAGAGGCGCTCCGAGCGGCTCGGGAAAAGGTATTGCAGTGGCCCCTGGGGCAGACTGGGGGTTCTTGCAGGTGGAGGGAGTGTTGGGCAGCGGCGTCAGAAGGCAGCAGGGTGTTTTGGTGGAGTTACCGAGGGGGAAGCTTAGGTAGTTCAGACGGGACACAGCATCTTCGCCGGAGGAAAGCTGAAGGAACTTTGAAGTGAGAGCCAGCGGATGTTCGGAGGTAAAATCTGTCAGGGAGAGAATAAAGATTCTGTATGGAAAAGCTGAGTTACTCTGTCGGTGACATTTTGGGGATAAAATCTGAGATAATCTATAGGGGACAGAATGGGCATTTTGGGGCAAAATCTGCAGTAAATTTTGAGGGACAGAATGAAACTCTTGGAGGGAAAAGCTGAATTACTCCTTAGGGAATATTTTGGGCATAAATCTGAGATAATCTGTAGTGCACAGAATGAATATTATGGGGTGAAATCTGACGTAAATTGTAAGGTAGAGGAGGAACATCTTGGAAGGATGTTAGCATGGGGTGAGCACGTCTTTTTGCCCTGCTCCTTTAGACCTTTTGCCCATCTTGTTTAGAGAAGTTGTGGTGGTCTTGTCTCTCAACCTGTTTCTTGTGTTTTACAGCATTTTTACCGGGGAGAAAACATCTGGATTTCAGCATCCACAAAATCTTTCTTTTTTCTCTCCAGGAACAGCAGCTGTGACTTCAATTTTTCCTGTTCCTCCATCTTGTTTTCCATCAATGAAATGCTTTTTCAGTCTCTGTTTTACAATTTTTCATACACCATTTTTCTTCTCTCGTGCTTTTACAATTGTCCTGTATTTCCTTAACATTTTCCCCTGCAGCTGCAGATTGTGATGTCATGAGGTGTTTGTCCATCCTTGTTGCTCCTACATGCAGTTGTGTTACCATGTTTTGGTGCCCAGGTAGGTGCCGCTGCCCTGCTACAGCTGACATCTTAAGGGCAGATCTCCATGAATTGTCTGAAAAGGAGAGTGAGTTGTAATCAAGTGCTGGCTGGCAGGATCCCAAACCCCTTAGGCATAAATGTTACACCGGGTGCTGTGTAGCTTCTGCTTTGGAACGTGCTCAAGCTCCCTCATCCACATGGAGAGATTTCTTCCATTAAACACAGACAGGAGGTGTTTGCTCTTTGCAATGAAGACTTTAGCATTTAAGAGACATTTATTAAGCCTTTATTTGTTTATTCCTGGGGTTGGTACAGGGTACCAGCTGTGAGTTCCTCAGCACCAGGAGAGTAAAACCTGGCTTTAGTCATGTCTGTTGTGCTTCTTGGCCAAACTTAAAGCATTCTCCAAGCGGCGGGGCCTCCACTTGCTGAGTTTTAGGTACTGTAGATAACAATAAATAATAAAGAGACAAGTCATTGATAATAACAATAGTAGATAATAAATAATTAATGATAATGGATAGTAAGTAATAGCTCAGAGAGATGAGCACTCACCAGCACAGTTCTTTGTGTGCCTGGGTAAATTCTCACTGCTACAATCCTGATGTTTTTCCCCTTTCGTTTCTGTTTTCTAACATTGGGCTTCTCCTTTCTAAAGTTCAATGCTTCTTTATGACAGTGCTGTCTATATCCACAATCTTTCCTACACTAATATTTCAAATCAGAGGGTTGGCCTGGACTGAAAAAAAAGGAAGGAATTTCTTCAGGGTGTGTTTTTCTGTGGCAAGACTGCTCCCCAGCAATGTGAAGAGACCCACTTGCTGTCCCTGAAGGAGACAGCAGAAGGGATGGGGGACTTGGGCTCTCAGCTCTGCTGTGAGATTCCAGACACTTGAGCGTTCTCCAGGGTTCTCCAGCCTAAGCAGGAGCAGACAACAAATGGGTATTGAGCTGCCTGCTCCAAACAATTTGTCATTATGGACTGGGAGGAATCCCTGAGTGACCATGTACAGCAGAAGAGGTTGATGTGGCTGGAGGGCTGCTGGTGTTTGGGGTGTGATGCTGAGAAGAAACAGCAGGGCTGGCCGAGTACCTGGAGGAGCCACAGCCCGGGGTGTGGGCAGGTGGGACTGCCTCCTCCTCTTCCAGGCTCTCGGCTGTGGCTGGGGCGAGAGGGCTGCTCACAGAGCAGGGGAAGCCCTTTCTCCCTCAGCCCTGCACATGTGCCATTGTCCCTGCTAACAATGGGGAGAGGAGGGAGCGCTGGAGCTGATGACACAAACCCCAGGGCAGGAGCAGCTGGTGGCTGCTCAAGGGAAGCTCTGTGTGTGCAGCCACAGCCCCTGCCCTGCCAGCACTGCCCGGGTCCCAGACTGGGTTCCTGACAGCCTCAGGGTAGGACTGAGCCCTGTGCAGTGCCAGAAAGGCCTTTTAAAAAACTGCCTTTATTTATCATGGAATAACCTGAGTTGGGAGGGGTGATTGAGTCCACACAGCACAGCCCCAACATCCCACCCTGTGCCTGAGAGCGTTGTCTAAACGCTCCTGGAGCTCTGGCAGCCTTGGGGCCGTGACCATTCCCTGGGGAGCCTGGGCAGTGCCCCACCACCCTCTTTTCCTAATATACAACCTAAATCTCTCTTGGCACAGCTCCAGCCATTCCTTCAGGTCCTGTCCCCGGTCATCAAAGAGCAGAGATTGGTGCTGCCCTTCAGGGGGAAGTTGTAGACTGTATCTAACTGTAGACTGTATTTAACCTGCCTCTCTCCAGAGTCTGGGGCTTCCCAGCTGGCTCAGAGCATAGGGAGACCCTGCAGGCAGCTGCTTCCTGTGGTTCCTCTCTGGTCCTATCCCTAGGAACCTGTGTGGCGAGAGTTAACCAGCCTGGCCTAATGGTTCCTTCATAAATAAGGAATGCTAATAAACAGTTTCTATTCCTTAAGGCCCAGCAGATAGGAAGAGAATAATCAAGGAAGCTATTTCCACTTTCTGTAACTTGCATTAGTCATCTCTCCTGAGACAGAGGGGAAAGCTTGGCTGGGGATGGGCAGCAGAAATTGTGCTGTGCTCCACACCTCTCTCTGTCCAGCACCTCCTGGGAGGTCCCCAGCAGCTTCTCCTTTCCAACATGAGTAAATGTCCCTAAAACAAGGGGGCTTAAGGTTTATCTGGGAATCATTTCCCTCTCAGGGCTTCCAATGCTGCACAACCTGTATCAGCCCCCACAGGTACTCCCCATTTTAAAGGGAGTGGGGGTGGTGGTGTCACAGGTGTTCAGCAGGTGGAGGAGGGGAGTTTCACCATCTGAAGTGGCAGCTTTTCCCAATACCAACTCTCTGTCCATGTTCACTCCCATCCAAAGAGCCCATGGGATGTGGCACCTTGCAAAGAGCTTGGAATACAGGCCCTGTGGCCACTGACCCTGCAGGTAAGAGACCCTGCAGGTAAGGTCTGCAAACTGAGCCAGGAGTTACCTGCCAAACCTGCCTGGCTCAGCTGGCAGAGATGTCTCTCCTGCCCCCAGGGACAAGTCTCCCTCTCAGCAGAGATCAGGTTTGCAGGGCATGGTGCAGAAAGCAGCTCTCCCAAAAAAACCCAGCCACTGCCAAGAAGTAACAGGATGTGATGGGAGGCAGTGAGGAGGAGGCTGGAGCAGGCAGCCAAGCACCCTTCCCACTCAGTCTGGAGAGCAGATGGAGCAAACTAAGAGCTCTCTACCTCAGTCAACCTCCTCTTCCAGGCTGAGCTGGCTCCTCGTGTCCTGGCTGGCTCCCACAAGGATTCCCAAGACTCTTGCAAAGAGATTTTAGTAGCCTTGGGCTGGAGGCAGACAGAGATAGTCACCCACTCCTCCAGACGGATATCGGGCTGCAAGGAGAATGGCTCTGCTCTGCTTCGGCAGGAGAGCTGCACTGCTGGGCTCTTGTCTGGTGGATCCCAGTAGGCTGGGAAGGCAGCAGTGCGGGCGAAGCAGGGATTTACTGTGGAGGATCCTACGCTGCAGTGAATGCTCACTGCTGGCAGCCTCCCAGAGAAGCCCCCTGGACAACAGTCCCACTTTGGGCCACTCGTGTGACTGGATGTGAGCACAGAGCTGGGGGCTACAAGGCAGCTACAGGATACAGTGTGCAGCAAACAGGGAGGAACAGAGGGAAGGGAGGGATGTTCCTGCTGGCAACTGTGTCAGTGCAGGGTTGGAGCTGATTGCTCACAGGCACTCCTTAGCCGTGATCACTGTTAGAGATCTTCAGTCTCTGGGGCTTCTCTTTATGCAGGACACAGGCACAAAGCAGGTAGAGGCTACCAAGGCTGGGGCTCCATGCCAGCAATCTCCTTTGCAAGGCTGACATGACCTCAGACCAGTGCTGCAGCGGGAGTCCTGCCTGCCCCTGTTTTCCCTGGCTCTGTGCTGCCTGCAGGAAGCAGGGGGAGCACAGTCTCCTCCACCCCTGCTCTGTGCAGCACTGCCACAAAGCCCAGGGGCTTCATATCTGGGCCATGCTACATTTAGCATCTGTGGGGCCTCGCTGGCTCCCGAGGGCCATTCTGTCCCTCCAATCAAGGGCACAGCTCTTCTGCAGCCTCCCTTCCTTGTCCCTCAAAGATGGGGTGAGAAGGGCCTGGGTTTGGCTTAGTGCAGTGAGGAGTAAACCCATTGCAGCCCTCCTGTGTCCGGGGCAGGGGCTGAGCTGTGAGGCAAGTGAGCATCACTCGTAGGGCTGTGATCTCTGCAGATCCACCACTGATTCCCAGATGCCCTCCCTTACTCCTCCATGCTGTAACTCCCCTGCTCTAATGGACTTGGAGAGGGTGTTAGGGGTCTCTACACAGCACTACTGCCCCCAGGTCCTGTTGTCCGTGTCCTCACATCTCCTCTCCCCAGCAACTGGCAGGGTGGGAGCAAGTGGTTGCTGCATGGGCATTGTTTTCAGCAGGACCCAGGGTGTGCTGCTGTGCTGTGATTCATGAGCAGGAGGGAAAGGGAGACACTCTCCAATTCCTGTGTTTGGGATAGGCTGAGGGCAGAGCAGAGATGTTCCTCTGGGGAAGGATGTGCATCCACCTTTCTCCTGGAAGGGTGTCTCCTGCAGCAGGATGTCCTTGGGCAAGGCCAGGTTTTAATTGCTGCAGCATCACCAGACACCCGAGTCATGGTGCCTCTGCTCCCAGCCTGCCTCCTGCAGCTACCGAGCTACTGGGAGCAGTGAATCTCCCCCGCAGGGGCTCCCCACATGCCCTGGCTTTCTCTCCAGAGAGGATGCAGGGGCAGTTTGGCTGATCCGAGCTCCCAGGGGAGCTGTCTGTGCCCTGCCTCTTGCCTGCTGCTCTGTCTATCCTGCCGCATCCACTGGCTCCTGCTGGTGTCTGCACTGCTGTGCTGCACTGTGCCTGTTTGGCTGCCTCCTTGTCCCTCTTGCTGTCTGTCTCCCTGACTGACACCTGCCACTGCAAACACTGCCTGCCCCCCTCTCCATTGGTCTGTCATTATTAGGTTTTCTCCTCCCCACCCCTTTCCTCTGGCCGCTATCCAGAGGCCTCTGCATTAGGTATGACTTGGGTGCTTTTCTCTGGTTTGTGGATAGCAGTCAGGCTGCAATCTGCAGCAGAAGGACTATCCTGCCTCCTGCAAATACCTAGGCAGGACAGTGGCTGCCAGCACTGCCCAGAAACTGCACACTCATGCCTGCCTCCACAGCATCACAGCCAGAGACTGATAGGAAGCCCAAATCTCTTGCAGTGGGACTTGGGCCACTGCATGCCTCTAAAAGCCAGTCCTTGGAGCTTGAATTCCCTGGTTCCCTGTGGGATAGCTGGGAGTGAGGGTGGGGATCTGGAGGAGATGCAGCTTGTGGAGATGTGAGGCTAAATGTGAAAAGGACCCGTGTGTGTGTGTGGTTACATGTGCTGCCCCACATCACAGCTGTGTTTGGACATAGACCTTGTGCTTGCAATTTTTCCACCCTGACAACATTGCAGCATGCCTCGTGTCTGTCTCTTTGCTTTGCATCCATCTGCTCCCAGTCTCGGTATCTTTCCCTGTTGTTTTGCCATGCCTCTCATCTCATCCATAGCCAGCCCTGTGCTGGGCCAGCAGTGTGGTGTGTCATTGTGCTGCCACAGTGCCTTCCATACCCCCCAGCCAGCTTCGGGGGCTGTCCCCGTTTGGGCCAGCACACCTGCAGCCCATGCAGCAGCCCGAGCCAAGCTTTTGTAGAATTAGCAAAACCCCCTGCACAGCCAGCTTGCAAAACCTCAGCACTCAAGTGTCACCTGGGATCAGGTTCTGCTGGAGCAGAACATGACTTTTATATCAACTTTCCCAGTGTCAGCCCTTTTAGCAGAGCCCAGCCAGGGCTGTGGGAGAAGGTGAGGGCAGGGCAGGCCATCCTGTGTATCTCTGTGCCTTCCTGGGATATCTCTAGACCCAAACTCCCAGGGAAAACAGCTCCATGATGCTGCCCTCCTCTCCTGTCATGACCTTGCCAAAGAGCAGGGAAGAGGTCTTGTCCCAGGCTACTTTCTGGATCCAAAGCCATTTTGCCTGTGCAGAAGCGGCTTTGCTTATCCCCTTCCCAAACACGCTGATGGGAGGCAGTGGGGAGCAAAACCTTGGTGTGTCCTCACCGTCACCAGACCTGGGCCTAAAATGGAAGGTCTGTGTCCAGTGACATGACAGACAGAGCCTGTAGATGTGACATGTAGGGCCATGGCTTAGTGGTGGATTTTGCAGTGCTGGGTTAGCAGTTGGACTCAATGGTCTCAAAGGCCTTTCCCAACTTAAATGATTCTGTGATTCGTTGATTCAGCTGTGTGTCCTGCCATTCCCACAATGATCTCCCATGTGAAGAAGAGCTGTGTCACACAGGCCTGTGGTGACTTGGTGCAGGGTGGCCTCTCTGGGCACCCGAGCTAAACTCATTTGGTGGCAGAGGATGATAGCTGCCTCCTCCTCAGCAAAGCCCACACTAAACTCCTTTTCCCCTTCCCAACCCATCCTCCTTTCCCAGCAAAACACCTCCCACGCTGCCGGGGAGGATGAGGGTTGGCAGCTCTTCCGCAAAATGATGTTCCCATGACAATGGGGATGTGTCGCCCTTCCTGGGGAACATAAGGGGGGCGAGCGGGACCTTCTGCACCAGTGCGTGCCCCTTGTCCGGGGCAGGGGCGTCCGAGTCCCGCAGAGGCAGGGCCCCCCCGCACCGCCCCCCGCCGCAGGGCCGGGGGCCGAGCCTCAGTGACGCCTCCCGGTCCCCATTCGCTGGGTCCGCCCGCCCAGCCCTGCCCAGACTGCGGGAGCGTCGCGCCCACAGCCCGCCGGGCAGCCCCGGACAGCACCGGCAGCCCCGCAGGCAGCGGGCAGCACCGGACAGCGCCCGCAGGTAGGCACCGACCNTGCCGGGCCGGGAGCAGCCGCTGGGCTCGGGGCACAGCGCGGGGCTGCGGGCGCGGGGAGGATCCGGGAGCACCGGGAGCATCTCGCCCCTCGCCCGGGGGATGCTCGGCCGGACGGAGCGCGCTGGCGGAGGGGACGGGCTCAGCTTCTCGCCCCGCTGCCGGTGCCCCCCACCCCCGGCTCGGGACTGCGGCATTCCCGGTGGGCGCGCCCGCGCGCACTCCCGCACCGCGCTGCTGCAGGGGGGGAGCTCGCCCACCCCGAGCCCTGCTGCCCCTCTCGAGGGTCGCCCGATCGCTCTTCCCTGCGCACCGCGTCCCCATGCACCACCCCCCCCCCCCTTTGCTGGCAGCCACCCCCCGGCACAGCCAGGTCCCTGCGGCTCTGGGGTTCTCTCAGCCCACCAGTCTGGCTCTGCACGTCCCCGTCCCCATCCCCGCAGCTCGTTTGTCACCCTGAGCCTGTCATGCTGGTGGGCACAGGGGGTAGGTACTGCCATGGTGTGACCCCGAGCAAGTGGGGACCACGCCGGGAACTTTGCCCTGTAAGAGCTGGAGCCCCTCGAATGCTGCCGTCCTCCTGAGCCCTGTCCCTATGCCAAACCCCTGGGATCATGCAGGAGTGAGAGCTACCTGGCTTGCTCTGCTCCCAGCACCACTGTCAGGAGGAAAAGAGGGGTCCAAGGGCTGTCAACTCAGAGCTTAGAAAATCTGAGTGCTTGGGCACATAGATGGGAGGAAGACCCCCTCTCTGGGAGCTTCTTTGCACTGATTTTCTGGAGGAAAGCCAGGCTATGACCTAGATAGTGTCCCAGGACACTCAAGGAGGAGCAAGTTGGTGCTGGGAAATGACAAAGCAAGGGACGGGGAGGGGGGACAGTTTCTAGGAATCCAGAGGTTCAAGCATTTGCCCCATTTGCAACCTCTTGGTTGTCAAGATCAAACAGAAGGGAATTTTTCTTCCTGGCCAACGTTTAGGGTTCTGGATAAAGAGATTTTTCAGAGCTTCAGGGTGAGCAAATGGGTTTGGTATTTCCTCTTAGAACGTTATATGAAAGACCCGAAATTTGCGAAATAGAAAAATGCTGCTGGCTGTGGTACAGGCAATTCCTAGCTTTTCCCTGGATGCTTTGCCAAGCTCAGAGGGAGCAAACTGAGGGTCTGTTGTCCCCTCTGCCAGCCCGGAGTCACGAAGGGGTGGTTTATCAGCTCCCCCTCTTGGACCTGGCCCCACATGGCCAGCCTGGAGGGCTGACTGCAGGGTGCTCGGTGTGTCCTCCAGCCTGGCGGCTGCCTCACTGCTGCTCCCCCACCCTGTCCCTCCATTCCGCATGTCTGCGGCTGGATTCCCCACGCGGCTGCTTGGCGGGGCTGCAAGCCTTAAATTGATTCCTTGTGGCTGCATTGGGCCGACTGGAATCAGCAGCCCTGGTGTTTGGATGGCACATCACGGGTCCCTTACCCACACAGACAGCCTGGAGAGAGACAGGCACTGGGCAGGGACCCAGAAAGTGGATACCGCCACCCAAACCCCTTCCACCCTGTGGCCAGGCAGGCTGAGCTCAGCTCCTGGAGGCTTCGTGCCATCCTTCGGTCGTCTTGGCTCCCTGTCCAGCTGCTGTGTCCCTCTTCCTCGCTGCTCTTGGCCCCTTTCCCTCACTGCATCGCAGTGACTCATCCTTGCTGAGCTCACCCGCTGGAGCTGCAGGAGGACTGGCAGGACGGGCGCCCGCCAGCTCCAAGAGAGAGTCCCTCACCCGGCAGCCCCCTCACCGTGAGCCACAGACCTCTGGTCAAGGTGTGCAGGCACTGAGGTGCAGCCTGATTTCACCTGTCCGCACCGTGGCTGGCCATGGGGCAGAAGGGGGAGGAGGCAGCACATGCAGGCCTTGCTGCGGGTCTGGCCACGCTCATTTAATGTCTCCTGGGGGGATCTGGACAGGGAAAACAAAGCGTGGATGGGGCATTGCCTGGAGATGTGGAAAGGTGAGGCTGGGCAGACACACAGTGCCTGATTCCCCAGCTGGTTGCAGTGCCAGCCGGGCTCTGTGCAGTGAATCAGACGCCATGGTGAGGAGGAGCAGGCTCTAGAGCATCGTTTGTGCAAGAAGGGCAGCCTGCACCACCGAGTGCCCACATCCACGGGGCAATGGCCTGGCTAACTGCCTCTCTCTCCCCCTGCCCAGGTTCGCCTCTCAGAGAGAGCCCCACCGGGCACCTCAGCGACGAGATGAACCCCACCGTGGGCATCGCTGTCATCCTGACAGGTACATCCCTCCCTGCTCCCTGCTCGGCCCAGAGCAGCCTGGAGGCTGCATGGGCACCCCCAGAGCTCTCTGTTCCCTGTCCAACCCCTCCTGCCTCTCCCAGTGCTCCAGGCCGCCCACTGCCAGATGGTCAAGGACCTGAGTGCCTGCCTGCTGGGCCAGAACCTGCGCGTGGACTGTCGCTATGAGAACAAAACCGACAACCCCCTGACCTACGAGTTCAGCATCACCAAGGACAACAGGAAGCACGTCATCCACAGCACCATCAGCGTCTCCGAGAACATCTACCGGAGCCGAGCCAACGTCACCATGCACAAGAACCTGGTGTGCCTCCACCTGCAGAGCTTCACCACCAGCGATGAGGGCATCTACATGTGCGAGCTGAAGGCCACCAATGACTACACCGGCAACCAGAGCAGGAACATCACTGTTATCAAAGGTGAGACAGGCAGTGGCACCTGACCTCAGCCCTTCCTGTCTGCTCCTTGGCTTGGCAGGGCCAGCAGAGAACACCACAACTCCCTGTGGTGTCCCCAGATCTTCCCTGAGCTCCATAAATGTGTCCCGACCCTTACATACCCTTTGTGCTGCATCCCGCAGATGGGCTCACTCTGCCCCATCTCACACTACTTTTCCTGCCTCTCTTGGATCCCACCTGAGGCACATTGTCTCAATATCCTCCCACAGAGAGGACAGTGGGGATCCTCCACACCTACATCCACAGGAGCAGTCTTCCAGGTGCAGAGCCCTTTGTCTCACCTGGTGCCCATCCCCTTGTCACTTCAGTCAGGGTCAGGCAGAGTTATGCTTCTCAGGATCCCAAAAAATCTTTGCTGCTATACATTGGGAGGGAAACAGGCCAGGATGGGACTTGCTGCATTTCTGTGACAGAGCAAAGGCAAGAAGCTGTGTTCCAGTACCATTAGAACACCCAGCCTGAGCCCCATTCCCAAGGGATTTCATTGCCTCTCTTCTCTCCCTCCCCATTCCTTCTCCTCACAGACAAACTGGAGAAATGCGCCGGCTTCAGCCTCTTGATCCAGAACACCTCGTGGCTCTTGCTGCTGCTCCTTTCCCTGCCTCTCCTGCAAGCCGTGGACTTCGTGTCCCTGTGAAAGGCGAACCATGCACACACACAGCGCTCGCACACGCACGCACGCACACACCGAGCACCCCAGCCACCCCGCCTTCCTCGCAGCCCCTGGAAAGAGAAGCTGAAGCGTCTGGAAGCCGTGAAACCTCTCTGTGTTATCTCTATTTAGCCGTATATCTAATGCTAACCACCGTCCCGTGCCGAGGCCACCATCCCACGCACACGCGCCCCGCTCCGAAGCATGGTGGCTCTGCTAGGCAGCGTTGCTTCTCCCATCGCGCCTCCCCAGTCCGTAGGCTGGCTGGTTTGCTTGTGCTGGGAGCACTGGAGGCCTCAGCCTCGCTTGTCCCATCCCTTTAACTCTTGGGGTTTGCCTGTTCTCAACTGGGGAAAGACAGCTGGATTGGCAGGTAAGAGAGAGGGGTGATGCGAGAGTGTGCGGAGGGTGCCCGTGGTGGGTGCCGTGCCCGCAGCCCCTGGAGGTGACAGGGCTCCTGGTGTCCCCACCTGCCCTGCCTGCCAGCCAGGTGACCGATTCTTCACCCTGCTCCTCTCACCCTGAGCTGCCACGGCTGGGAGAGGGCACAAAATGACTCCTGTCTCAGTGAACAGGGGAGGCATGGGGTGCTGCTGGAGGGGAGGAGAGAGGAGACCTGCTCCAGTCTAGGAGCCACCATGACCTGAACACCCCCTGCCTCCTTAGGGCTCCTCTGGGGCCCTGGGAACGGGCTCAGTACAAACGTGCTTTGGCAACAAGTTTTTCCTAATCTGTTTCGTACAGCTGAGCGGGAAGTGAGGCCTCCTTGACACCATCTGGTACCTTTGGGCTGCCCGAGCCAGAGACACCCCTCGCTCTCCCTGGGGACCAGCCCTTAGCTGTGACGAGAGAATTGCTGCCAGCACCAGTGGAGGCAAGCAGAGCCTCTCTGAGCTAGCCACAGCCCCACTGCCCTCCCCAGGGCCCCCCGAGCTGCACCCAGGTTGGCTGGTGGGGAGGGGGCTCCCCTCTGGGAGTGTGACCCCAGGGTCTCCGCAGGGACTCCTCTGCGCTGGCACCTTGTCCTCATAAGGGAGCATCTGGGGACCCCAGTCCTTCCTCATAGAGAGGCAGAGCAGTCTTCCTGGAATCCCACCGTGCTCCTGGGAGGAGCCCGTGTGCCCCCTCCCTTCTCCCTCCTCCCTTTCAGCGTTCCCCTGTCTCCCTTTAACAGCAGAGAAGGACCCAAGGGCAGCCCACAACCTCGGTGAGGCCAGGATGGTGCCAGGGGTTGGCGAGAGCAGGGACAGGGATGGCCAGCACAGCTCAGATCCGCCAGCCCAGGGCTGCCCCGATGCCCACGGGACCCCGAGGAGCCTCGCCCAGGGGAGGGCACGGGGGAGGGAAGAGGCAGGCAGGAGCATTGGGGTCCATGGGGTGAACCCCAGCTGTGCTACCCGTGCAGCCCGGGCTGTGCCACCACGGCTGAGAGCAATACACAGCAGCTGCTCCCCACTCCTTGCTCTTCTCCAGAGCTGCTTCCTACCCCCGTGCCCGTCCCCTGCCCATCCCTGCCTGCTTGCTTGCTGTCTAGTGCTGCTGAGGCCGTGCCCAGCCGAGGCCGGGCTGTGTCCAGCTCCCTGGGCGTGCTGGCGAGCGCCGGGGCAGGCGCAGAGCCCAGCGGCAGAGCGTGGATGCGGCTCGAGTCTCATTTTTTTGTGAACATTTGTAGTTGTTTCCACAGCTTGTCATCAAAGAAATTCTGTTAAGGGAAAAGAAAAAAAAACGGAAAAAAAGAACCCTATGAAAAGCAACAACAAAAAAAACCACCTTATCATCCAGGAGTGTTCCTCTGTCTGCACAATAAAACCCTACCTAGGTTGTGTGTTGGAGCCACGGGTGCCCGTGTGTGCGGCGGTGGGGACAGGGGCTGTGTGGGGCTGGGCTCCAGGACCCTGCTGAGGGGTACAGCCCCCCAGGCAGCCCCCTGTGCCTCCAGCACCCCAATGCCTGCGGGAGAGAAGCAGGCAGGGGGAAAAGACTTGACTTTCCTGGGCAGGGCAACCCCCTCCTGCCCACCTGGAGCACGGCCCCCGTGCCCAGACCCTTTGTCCCCATCCCCATCCCTCTCCCTAAACCCCTGGCTCCATCCCAGAGGCCACCTAGTGCCCACGGTGGTGGCAGGGAGGCAAGGCAGGGGACCCCAGGTCTGATCCTGGCCCATCCATCCTCTCGGGAGGGAATTGCCAGGGATGGAAGTGGCCGTGGGGGTGGGGCTGGGTGTGCACGTGTGTCCCGAAGCTCCTGTGCCTGTCACACCAGGGTCCCGCCGGAGCCCCCGTGCCCACACGCTGCCTGGGGGGCTGCCAAGGGCTCCCGTGTCCTCTGGAGCAGCCACACGCTGCCCTGCCCAGGGTCAAGGTGCCACCCTGGCACCACCCCCTAACACCATTGGCGACCCTGCGCCGCCTCCCAGAGTGACGCCCCGACGCGTCCCTCCCTGTTTAAGGGCTGGAGCCGGGCGGCAGGGTGGGAGGAAGATGCCACCCTAATTACATCCCTCCCCATCGTCCTCGGCAGGTGCTCGCTGAGTCACGGCCGCGCAGGTGCCGTGCCCTGGGCGGGTCAGGCGTCCCGGAGCGCTGCCCCGGTATCCCCATGAGCGGTGGCCACGCCACGCCAGCTGCCCCATGCCCACTTTTGCTGAAGGTTTAGGGGGCTTTTCTCACCCCCAAGGAGGGAAAACCCCAGTCCAACTCCTTCCCTCACCCTGGTGCTCTACTCCAGACCTTGCTGGCAGCCACGGCCACCCCCTCCTTGTGCCTCCCTGGCCCCCACACCAAGTTGTGTCCCCCCCGCTCCCTCCTTTAACCCTCCCTCTATCCTTTCCCTCCTGGACCTCCATCTGCCTCCCTAAATCTCTCCCTTCCTCACGCTTACCCTCAGTCATCCCTCTCCATTCCCACAGCCCCCCCTGTCC